>JAODGC010011356.1:115518-146996 GCA_027574925.1 Ecitoglossa quadriceps | reverse complement strand
AGATATGTACCTGTTGAGAATATAAAGTAGGTAGTGATGCATATAAATGTTTATATTCCTGAAAGAATCTTTCAAGTGGCTGGGGGCTTGTGAACAATGCAACTTTGTGAACTTATCGCAAGTGCAGATTGTTGTAAATTATATTCTTGGTCGCAAGTGTTCCATAAGATTGGACGTATCAATAGAAGCACTAAGAAATGTAAGAATCATAAGAAAAGAAAGAATGGTGTTGAAAAAGGAAGAAAGTAAATAACAAGAAATGCTTTTAGGATCTTTCGAGCACGTTCCATCTACTTCAATATCAACACAAAGGCATGTAGTCAATAAAAATAGGTATTTGACGTAAAAGAGCATATGAAAAGTTACGATTATTTGTTATTTTATAGGAAATTCGATATAGGAAACAAAATGTTTGTGTTATACTCTTATAATTATTTGGATTATCACATTCCAAATTAATTTTGATCATTATTAGCTTTTCAAAGTTATTGTGTATGGTTACGAAGTGTCTGATATTCATTACATAGAAATAAGTTTACTTTGACACTTGCTGAATATTTAATGTTGCAAACACGTTTTCAGAAGGTCTCAATACAATAAGTAAGTATACCTTATTGATTATTAAATTAATAAAGATTACAATGCCAGGAAATATTAAAAACATTTATGAATAAAACAAAAATTGCAAGTAATGGAGTTAAGGTATAATTTTCCTGTTCCTTAAATTGTAATTAATGTAATTATATTCATTAATATTAAAATAACGAGCCAAAGTAATTCAGCAGGAAATGCTATTGCCATAAATAATAAATATGGGTGCATGATAATTTTATTATCTTTCAAGTTTAACTACTAAGTGAAACATCTGTGAATATTTATCTTTAGGCATATAATATTGTTGTAGTTAGGTACAATTAAGTATATGTTATATGTTTAAATAAGAATATATGTTAAATATTATACAGAATTATAAATCATGTAATAAATTTCCATTTTAGTAAGTTTTTGTGCTATGCTACTTAAATTATATTTTGACAATACTATCATTCTTTACATCAAGAGTTTTCAAAATTTCATCAATATATGATTTAACCTCACTCAGGAAGACTCATTATTTAGTTGCTTTCGTTGCAATGTAGTTAAATTTGTGGTTTTAATCAATAGAAATTGTCCCATCACATTACGTCCCGGTCACTGAGCTTTAATTAGCTTATATGCCTGGAAGTTATTGAAGGAGCAGCATTAATGTCAGAGATCCAAAGTATCGATAATTACGATCAGGGTGAGAGAAGCAAAATGATAAAAGTTATTATTATTCACGCATCGTGCAAATTGCGTATTCATGCAGAGAATCTGCAATTCTAATGCAAAACCAAACACGTTTTATGATGAATTATACATGCTAATTGAGCAATTCAATTTTGATGCAGCTTAATTTGAACATTAGTGTTTATTATCCATTCAATAATGAGAATTGTTCAACTTTTGAAGTCGTGTGAACACATTTTAATACAAGCTTTCATTATAAAAAAAAAAGCAAGTAAAATTTGAAGCAAGTCAACTAAAATATATAAAAGGTTAAAGAGTTAGGATATTTTATTGGCTTTACTATCTAGTAAAGTATACATACATCACTTACAGTAATAACTTTGAATTCAATATTCTCAGAGTTATTTCGAAATTGGTTTTTTATTTTCCCGTATCCGTTTTACTACAATATTTTGCATCCTTCTCACTTTGGAACATTTTGTACATATTGTATGCACAATCCATTTGACAAAGTCGTAAAATACAAAAATCAATATGACGTAAAGCAAATTTTTTAAACGTTTACAGACAATTTCACTGGCAGCGTGGCCGAGCGGTCTAAGGTGCTGGTTTTAGGCACCAGTCCGAAAGGGCGTGGGTTCGAATCCCACCGCTGTCAATTTTAGCCATAAGGTAAATTAGTATTACCGCTCGGTAATACTAGTTTCTAAAATCGAGGGACGTTTCGAACTGCCTAGCCGAGCAGTCTAGTAGGTTGTTGGTTTCAGGCACCAGTTCCCCACTTTTTTCTAAGTCTTCGATTCAAATCCCGATGCCTCTTCCTTTTTTGGATTATTATCCCCTAGAAAATAATTTGTTTAAAGACGGATGAACATGTTTGTGCTGTCCACCACAAAAATGTATTGACATAAGTTGTGCCACACTTACGTTTCCATAGTCCAATTTCAATAAAATTATATTCATCAGAACATTTTCGAAATGCGTGCCTCCTGTGGGTCCCTTTGGCGCAGCGGATAGCGCGTTGGACTTCTAATCCAAAGGTCGTGGGTTCGATCCCCACAAGGGATGTTTTAACTGAAAACGGTAAGATTCAAAGTAGCTCGCGCCTAATTTCAAATAAAATTCCACTACTTCATCATACGCACGCTCTCCTTTGAATAAATCTGAAATAAAAATCAAGATAGTTGTGCTTCGCTTCTCGTAAAGTGGTGCATTTTGCGTCACTAAACGTAATTTGTTTATTTTACAAATTAAATAAGGTCACTTACATACAAACATTATATAAAGAATGTATGGTGACAAATGATTACTACGCTTTTCGTTTATGTTTAAGGCAATCAGTTATCCATGGTTTCCATCATTACCTATAGAACACGTCAAGTATAACTATCAACCTACTACCCGAATATACCAAAAAGATGTTATATTATAAATTCAATACAATTTACTATACGTACCAAACAAAAAACGCATAATTTGTAAATCGTAATTAATTCCCTATCTCTCTCGAATCGCAATAATTTATCAACTCAACTATCCATCAACAAACTTTGTAACTCGCAACTTTATTATAAAAGTTGAATGTAAAACCACATTCTACTGTCTAACTTGCCAGTGTTTAGAATGCGACTTATTTAAATATATTGTTGTGCTTTGACAAACTACAGACTATTCAGCCTCTTTCTCAACTATTTTCCGCCCTAGAAAATCACGCTTGATTGCAGTACATTCACCATCCGAATCAGAATCTGAGCAAGAAGAATCCGAACTAGAATTATTATAGTTGCCCAATCCTGGCAAAATTCCAATGCACTTCAAACCAGTGTTTACTCGGCTTCTGGAAATCGTTTTAATATTCGTACTTTTCGCTGCATTTACTGCTTCAATTGCACCATTTTGGGTTTTTGCCTGGCACTCGGAGACATCGGGATCATCAAGCTTTCGTTTCCTGTCATTAGGTGATTTTTTCACGACGGCCCCTTGCAATAAAGAGAGTTGTGAACGTTTTGGACCTTGTGTTGTAGTCTTCGGCTTATTGAAAGTTGCTGATGCAGCTAATTTTTGATCTATGGCTTTTTCTTGAAGTGTAGCTACTCTGTTACGAAAATCATTGAGTTCTTTTTCTTCCTCTTCGTTTTTAATACGGTCGGCAGCAAGCTTTGTGCGATCCACAAGATCCAAGAAGTCAATTTCATCATCATCTAGTCCCTTGATCATATTTTCTTGAAATGAAAGAGAAGTCATCAAATATAGAATAAATACATTTAAATATTCTCATAGTAAACAATACAATTGACTATACCTAAGAGCAATGTATTTGTTAACCAAGGGAAAATAAAACTTACTTAATTTGTGTGCTTCTTCATATTCTAGATCTTTTTTCTGTTTCTGTTCTTGGAGTCTGTCATATAAGCTACGATTGTCATAAGGTTCTTCAGGACGTTCTAAAAAACAATACATATTAATCTATTATACCTATTATAAATATATAAGATGTTACCTATTGGATCTGCAGCAGTCCTTACTTTTTCCCATTCTTCCTGCCTCTTCTTCCTGATATCTAAGGCCTCAGTCTCAGTCACAAACCCTGAACTCATCTTTCACAGATGATTTATAATATTTCCTAACGAGGACTTAACACTTTGTAGTGTTTAAAGCCAATGCTCAAGGCAATTAGCTGTTTGTTCCATAGATGTATTAAATCCCTAATCAGCCCTTACGCACCCTTATGGTGATAATCACATGCGTCTAGCAAAGCGACTACAATGTTTTGGTCTTTTACTTTGCATCTCTTTTGGTTCACAGTAAATTTATATCTTCTCTTTCAAACAGTCTGACATCTTGTGTCAAAATATTCCGCAGAAGTCGAACAAAACGTTAGGTTAACAGTGTTTATCTTGTTTACACATATTTTTTCTTTAGCAAAGATGCGTAATTATGCGGTATTATTATGAATTATAGTATTGAAACAATTATATTTGTCGTGTATCCAAAGAGTTAGTATATTAACATAATGGCCAATCATTATGAAGTGCCATCATGGTGAGTTCACCTATCCAAATACTCTTACCAAAGTTAATGAATGTTTAATTTAAAATGCAGGGCTGGAAAACCATCTGTAGGTCTTCATCTCGACGTTATGAAAGGCGATAAACTAATACAGAAACTTATGATTGATGAGAAGAAGTGCTACTTGTTTGGGAGAAATGCACAGATGAATGATTTCTGCATTGATCATGCTTCATGCTCACGAGTTCATTCTGCACTGGTTTATCATAAACATTTGGATAGGGCATTTTTAGTAGACCTGGGCAGCAGTAAGTTTGATAATATTATTCACTCTGAAAGTAAAATTGGTTTCTTTTTGTAGCACATGGTACATATATTGGTACAATGAGATTAGAGTCAAATAAACCAACACAGTTGCCAATCAATTCAACTTTTCACTTTGGGGCCTCTACAAGAAATTACATTATTAGAGAAAGGCCACAGGCAGGTATGAGACCTATAATTGATGAGATTGAGAAAGCAGGAGAAGAAACAGAAGGTGGTTTGTTGGGGTTACCAGAAACCGAAACAGAATTAGATGTAAGTATACCACAACTTTCTAAGTTTATAAATAGTTTGTTTATTTACTTTTGTTTAGAATTTGACTGAATTTAACACAGCCCACAATCGACGAATTTCCATGCTTGGGATTACAGACGATACCGAAAAACAACGTACAAATCGGAAACGAAAACGAGCCATGGTTTCGTTCAACGAGGACGAAGAAGTCATCAATCCTGAAGATATCGACCCAACTGTGGGTCGTTTTAGAAATCTTATTCAAAGTACGGTACTACCCACTGCTCAAAAACGACAGAAAATAAGTGAATCCATTGGTATTTCACCGCATAATGACTTTAAACTCCCCAAACCCATTCATACAACAATATCACAATTGTACCAAGATTTACCGCCCGAAACAAACGCTTCACCAACGAGCAATTCGAATATGTATAGTTCATTAGGAACTAGATTAGGTATGAATCTACCAAATCCAGCGCCTGAAGTAGAAATGGAATCTCCCTTTGTGCAACAAACAACATTTGCTCCGCCGCAGCAAGTGTCTGCTGACAGTCTTGAACCCAAGAAGAAGAAATATGCGAAGGAGGCATGGCCCGGAAAGAAACCAGCCCCGACGTTACTAATGTAAAATATTTATTACATTGTACCTTATTGTATAAAAGGTGAACTTGGTAAGTATACCAAAAGCGTACGCGTATGACCAACCAATTTATTATAAAGAAGTGACAATGCTTCAGCAGAGCAAATAATAGTAAAATTAAATGAAGCCTAATGGAAGTAAATAGTGACAATCAGGCAGGGACATTGATTTATTTCTACAGATACTTTATTGCATATTTTTTAATGTCTTACTTTGACTTCATGATTTGTATAATTCAATTTTCCTTTTCTTTCATACAACATATGGAATGAATTATTCGGAATAAAGCACCTGGTCTATTTTTACATCGTGCTCCTGCCTCGGTAAATCTTCAACTAATTGCTCTTTGAAACAGATTGCAACCAGATCTGGGCGTTTCTCTTGAGATGCGAATACACTTTTTAGGTACGTGTCATAATATCCTTTACCGTGGCCCATACGCCAACCGTCTTTTGAGAATGCAACACCGGGGAGGACAATCAAGTCTAATCCACCTAGAAAGAGAGCAGTTCAACATAAAATCTAATGCTTCTATGAATTACTACAGAAATGTGGAAATTTATAAAACAGAATGCTCTATGATTGGGTTGCTTGATAATCAATGTGGTGTAAATATTACAGGAACAGTTTTGCAGGGCTGCAGATATTTTCAAGTTAGCGAATGCAGCAGTGTTATCTTTACTATTTTCTGCAAGATAGCGCTGGCAGGACCTTTCCCAAATATAAACAACGCCGTTGTTTTTCTTTTGATAACACCAGAAAAGTGCAATGTAAATGCCATTCACTTAAAAAAGAATGACGTTATGCATCACAAAGAAGTCAGCCACTTGAAATCTACTCTTATCTCGAGATTGGAGATCTTATATCATTAACATTCTTGCTTGATTCACTCTCAAGAATAGTTCAGTTGTGATTTCACACAATCTTATGATAATCATTTTTAATCAATGCAAGTGATATTGAGAAATAGCGTAACTTCATCAACCATAAAGTTAGTAGTATTAATATTTCATCGCCAACATACCTGTCTCCAACGCATCTTCTTTAACATCTTGCAAACTTGGTTGTCTTATCAACCATTTTGTTAACGGTAAAGTTTCCCATTCTTGCAATGAATTTAATTTCACCATCTGCATCACATTTCCACGATACCTGCAACGCACTTAAAAAAATAAAAATCATATCTTTTATATTACGTGCAATAAAATGTAATTCACCGACAAATTGCACAATGTTTATTACGCCATTAACGAGGCGTTTAAATATTGACTTAGATGCATTAAATCCCCGCATTAACCATATTAGCACTGTGAGGAGTATGAGAACATGCGAGAAAATATACGCTATAACGAATGACTGTGTCAATACCTTGGCACGAATATCTGTTTGTTCAGCTCGAAGCTTTTCCTCACCAGCGCATCCGTGCTGATTTCGTCTGCCGTACTTAAATACACTGAGATACGCTGGCACTTCTTGAAAGCCGGCAGATTAATCAACTGGAATTGATCAACAATTACCTTTAATTGAAAACAATTTGTGCGCTAATGTGACAATGATGAATTCGAGAAAGCTCGATGGAATAAATGAATGGAATGCAGTTAAGTGAAAATTTTCCAATGCAGGGAGGAAGATTGTCGATGGATTATATAAAGTAAAACGCAATAAGTCAACATTATCAACATATATCACCCAACAGATTAATGTCTAATAAACTGTATTGTTTATTGGTATTTGTCGACTTACCTGTTTGTAAACAATGTCTGACTGGCGATTTCGATCTGCTATTGGAATCTTCGAGATTTTCTCTTTGATCTGCTTGCGCAGAAGATGTTTACTTTGTTGGATGGCGGCCATATTGTCATTCATAGTACCAGAAAAAAATATTCTAGAAAACAACACAAGTGAGTGCTTAATAGAAATGTGGGTGAGTTTAACATGGTTCATAAGAGTAGGACGTACTTTTAACTTGTTTTGAAGCTTTTTAGACGCCTCCGGATAAACCGTTATTGATATGATTTGTTTATAGAAGTTGAGTTGATATATTCGTGATGAGAGTTGGAAACAAGTGTAAGGTACGTCATGCAATTGTGACCTCGCCTTTGGCCTGTATTCAATGAGCCGAGACGCAAACTGATGATATTGACCAGTGATAATCGACATAAAAGTTTCGTAATTTACAGACGTATGGGTTGAGCGTATAAGTCATTAATGCACTAATTGGAGTTTTATAGAATATGTCGGTGACCGTTGTAGTTTCATTGGTGGTCTGATTTGGAAATTCGGAAAGTTGGTTAGTTATCGAATTATCATAATTTGTTTGATGAGAATTTTGCTTTGAAA
Organism: Ecitoglossa quadriceps; assembly: GCA_027574925.1. Classification (NCBI taxonomy): domain Eukaryota; kingdom Metazoa; phylum Arthropoda; class Insecta; order Coleoptera; family Staphylinidae; genus Ecitoglossa; species Ecitoglossa quadriceps. The sequence continues at coordinate 139,177 of JAODGC010011356.1, read as the reverse complement.
CATGTTCATAATAATTCCACGAACTGATTCACATAAATAAGTTGTGAAATAACAAGTTTCATTACATTTTAAACATATAATTTTACCTGTCAATGCATAGGAATTTGCAATTTGAAGGTTATTTTTGTTTGTAAAAAAAAAGTAACACATTTTATGGTTTTTACATTACATTTTACGCCACGCATTTTTTTTGTGAAACAAGAACTTCAAAGGTGACCTTAATGTTTTAACTATTTTTATTAATGAATCTCAAACCTGTTTAGTTTATTAATGAAGCATGGATCTTTACTTGCGTATTTTTTATTTATTTGTTTTTGGCTTGTGCCTTCTTCAGTATCTTTTTTTTCGAAAAAAGTGCCCAAAAAGCATTAAAAATTATTCTGATTTTAGCAACTCAACTTAAAATATCTCAACAAGTGCACATACCTCAAGCGGATAAAAGCAACAATCTACAAAAATAAAATCACTTCCACGTTTTGGTGTTTCCATGCAAATGTTATTTAATCATAGCCTCCACATGCTTTTCTTCCTCCACGAATACAATTACTCTGCAAGTACTAAAATTCTACGTAAGTTATAGCAATACCACTTTCAACTTTGCCGACTTCTTGCCACGTTTCCTACGTGCCGCCTTGTACTGCCTCTGATGATGTTTGTAACTTGTTGTGGTGATTCAAACTTAGCTCCCTGCTTGCACTCATCCCTAGTGGTAGGTAATGAAGCCCACAGTGCAAGTAAACGGGGTACACTATGCAGAATTGACTGAAACTGAAATTGGCTGAGGTAGTACCAGCGGTGCTAGACATTGCTGAATAAGATAGATACAATGCATCGCCAGGAATACTGAGATTCCTTGATAAATATTTTCATTTCACATTAGGAATTACCACACATTAGGCATGTAGATTATGGAAACCTTGAGAAAAACTAGTGAGTATAAAAAATTGATTTGCGAGGTGCGCACGCTTGCACATTTCTAACTAGCAGTTGTCTTATAGAGGGAAATTCAGGAAAATTGCAGGTGTTTTGTGGATAAAGGGATCCATCAGCAATCATGTAAAGTGGCGAGAATTTTAATGATTTTAAGAAATGATGTTGTTTTAATTTATGTTTAATTTCATTGTGGGGATTTATTAAAGCGTAATTAATCAATGCGTGTGATAATAACAATTTTATTAAACCATAACACTCTGATGATTTTACAATATTTTTAACTGAGCAATAAAATTAAATATCAGATTGAAATTAATTTGAAATAGAATTTCAAATATTACCAGGTACTATTTTAATATGTAATTATTTTAATTTATAATGGAATTCCAGCATTATTGTATATCTTTATTCAGAGTACAAATAGTAATTTATTTCAACATTTCATTTATTATTATGCTCGCATTAATAGCAATTTTTGTAATATTTACAAAACCTATATTAAAAGGATTTATAAATACTAGTATATTAATGAATCAGTATATAAGTACATAACAACAAAAATAACTAAACAACGCACTCATTTTCTAAATCATCTTAACAACCATATTAAAAGATCTACAAAATCTACCTGCATCTTACAATCTTCGTACCTATGCTAAACCCTAACAAATCAGTTCTCTAGACAAAACAGAAAAAGAATATCCAATTTAGTTAGAGACAGCACACAACGAATTGTACCTGTTGAAAATGCCGAATGTCTCTCACATTGTGCCACTGTGGGTTGCAAGCAAGAGCGTTTGTTCGCGCCACCTCCGCAGGCGCCCCAAACTCGTCAGCCGCGGTGGCGGCGGCGGCAACGCTCAGTCCGCCCACCGCAGTGCACCGCGTCGTGTCCGTCGCTCATTACGCGCGCTCCATAAATGCGTATTCTCGAAAATCGGTGAAGCGCGGTGTCAGTGTCGCCGTGCTCGACAAGGCGACTGGAGCCGATCGCCTAGCTGTCTGCCTAGCCGATGCTTACCTAGGATTATCTTGAGGCTAATACTATACATAGACTTGTAGAGTTGACTCGTCTGACACTGCTGTAAATGCCAACAACGCAGGCAACAAGTCGGCGGAGAGAATAATCAAGTAATAAAACTCGTCGCGTTTTACACCAGCGCGGATTGTTGATAAAGAACTAATCTATTCATGAATAAATGAATCCGCGTATAGCGTAATCTAGTGTCATCTCCATACAGCCGGCTGATTGTTTTTGTTTGGGATAGAGAATTCTGAGTGCAGCGCGGCTTGTCCGTCGGAAGAAGTTTGGATTAACTTTCGTAAACTGATGCAACAGTGAGTAATAATAGATTTAATTACACTTCAGGGTATTTGAGAAAACAGTCATAATAAGATTGAATTTCTAAATAAATAAGTACTACTATATATAAACAAGTGAACTCCACCAACATGAATCTATTAGATTTGTTCGTCTTACTAATGATTTAGACTTGGTTTAATTATCAACATAAATTCGATATGATGAATTGCTTACCACAAGCGGGATTTGAATATAAGCCTTTGATTTACTGAATTGTTGCCAGTTATAATAAATTTAACTTTATCGCGGTTTTCACTTGGATTCGCTTATTGTTGCGGATTTGTGATCGAATTGGATGTCGCGCTCCAGCATTGAATTTTACTTTTATCGTGGCAATAACGTAATAACAGCAACTGTATACTTTGTGGTAGCTGGCGATTACTTCACTCAAGTGTCTGTCCAAGTTTAGAGGTTAGAATATTCTCGCATATGCGTGTTATGCTTACGATATGATAATTTGTCCTGAATGGAAAATTGTAAATGTTTCAGTGATGCAGTAAGTTTTAAATTTAATTTGAATATGCTATTATGCGTCTTAATGTAGCACTAAATAAAAAAGTTACTTACAAAACTCGTTGGAAATATCAATTCTAGTCGTTAGTAATCAATATTTTCTTAAGAAAATTGTCATTGGAACTTACAGGATAATGATTGTAACACTAAATGATATGGAATGTTGGGAAATTCCACTTTTTTAATTGAACAAAGTATTTGTTTCATTTTCATTTTCAAAACCTAAATGTGTTTTAAATGACCTCGTGCAATGAACAATCGCACGTCATAACAATGCCTGCATTAATTACTCACGAATGAAATAAAAAATGGCAACAGTTGAGATTTCCAATTTAATGTATTACCATAAAGTACTGATAATATTGGTATACGTTTCGAAAACATACGTCAGAAGTAAACCCCGAAATGAAAATGTTCAATAACAAATTCTATTAAAACATTTATTATTTGAAATCAAATACGCTGCACATATTACGCTCAGTTGGTATTGATCTTCAAAGAAGTTCAAAGGTAATATACATAATTTACGAAGGAAATAAAGTATTCCTTCAAGGCTTTTGTATTGGCAACTTACTAAAGCATTTTTTTTTTCTCGCAATCCAAATGTGAATTACTCATTACTCATTACCTGTAATGAAGTAAAATTACCTTTCCTGTTTCTAATAGAATAATCGAGTATATTAATTATTTGATCCAACTCGCAATATTCAATAAAGAATACGTAAATAATTTAGTTTGATGTAATGATGTATTAAACTTGTTTTCTCCAATACCAACAAATGACTCAATGCCACTTTTTCAAATGACTACTACTAATGAAAACTACTTCATTATTCATCCATAGCATGTTATTCAAAGTTTAAATTCTCACAATCATGATGTAATGTCTTGCAATGTGCAACGACAAAGATGTGAACATGAAAAACTTCCAACATATATTTACTCTCGTTCAAATAATTAATTCGCAAGCTTGTGCAGAATGCTTCTACCGAAATTACCGCAAGCTAAATTGATATTGATCGTCCAAACGCCTGCTGTGCATTCTTAATAAATTATATTTGCGATCGCAGATTTAAAGATCATTTACATATTTCTACTATGCATTAGCAAAACAATCCAAGAGATTGCAAGTTATACAAGTCAACCGATTTTTCAAATAAATAAAAGGTGCGAGAAAGAGAGAGAGAAAGAATTGTTGGGTTTTTGCTTGGTTTTCATTTATATTCCAATAATATTTAATTGAAATTGGTTTCGGGTGATTTGTTTGAGTGCTTTGCGTAAGTTTGCTACTCGATGAGCATTGCTACAATTAATTTCGCTTAAGTCAACTCCGCTGGGCATTGTTACAGTAATTAATGCAGTAATTGCCGTAAAGAATTCTGCGATTCTCGTCTACTTATCCGCTGGATACACGTGCTTGTTTAATTTGAATAAATTGTTTGATATAAATATTTTGATATCTAGCAAGTTTTTAAGATAATGATGTGTTTTGTATTGAGCTGAGATTACTTTGTCACTGACTAAATATAACTTTCTCAGAAAGCAACATGCTGAAAACATTATAATAACATCAAATATTCAGTAAATGTCAATACAATAACAGATACTTCATATCCAAAGTTAACTTAATTATACTTACTTGAAACAGTTACATATAGTTATGTTCAAATTGTTTTTTCGTATTGTTATGAACAATTTAACCAAGTTGTTGTAGTTAAAACCGGAAGGGAGGTTTGTATCTTCTCAAACAAAGCGTCCAGCTACTGGACGGTTAGTAATTGGAGGTCAAGTACGGTGTCGGTCTATGATTAGCATGGGTAGCAGTACATTCACCGTCATCAATCACATAATTTTACTCACTCTATACGGATACAAAAGGGATAAGACGCACGCAATAAAATAAATATTTATAGATTTTAAATAATGGAATTAATTAACATGTGTGGGGTGCACTCCAACTAACTTCCTTTGAAGTGGCTATTAATGGTACCAGAAGCATGACATTTCCATAACTTGCTGCACTAGTCTGTTAATGAATACTAAGAGCAGCAATCTGCGTAATCCCAACAATAATCGTACAAGACTGAAAAGAAGAGTCTTGAGCATTTCAAAGAGTTTATTACGAACGTCCGCTGAAGGAATTCACAACCATGCCAGTATGGAAAGTATATTAGATTTATGGAATTATTTGAGAGAATAATTTACTAGTTATAACGTTAGAACGTGATTTAACTACAAAGAGTAACCGATGACTGACTTCTGCTCATGCGGCGTCACGGCTTTTAACGTGAGTAAAGTAGTGGGGGAATTGTTCTCGTTACTCGTCCAACTTTTCTTTCTCTCTCCCTCTCTTTTACTATCTTAATTATATATAAAGTTGAGCTACACCACTTAACACTCTCATCTTTTTAAATTTTATTTTTAATTTATTTATTCCCTGCTATCCTCTTGACTTTATGTGTATATTTCCCGAGCAAAAATTTAATTTCTTATTGCCCCGGACAAATCTAGCACAACGAACCCTTATTACAAAGGTTTTACGACCGCTTCCTTATTGTTGATACTGTTTTTATTAACATAGTTTAACGGGAAAGCTGTAAAGCACATGGTTTCCCGTTTTCAGTCACGTTTCGACCATTTCACTTTATAACGCGCGTTAAAAATCAACATTTACCAACTTTACAAATTTGATTGGAATTTTTCGAGGATTGCCACTTCTGACAAATTGTGTTAATTGAATTTTTGCATTTCTAGTTTTGCACTTTATAACCAAAGCACTTTCAATTTGTTTGCTATTTCTGTTATTCATCATTTTATCTTTGTCAATGTAATTCTGATGCAATAAAAAATACGAAATTATTTTTATAACTCTGCCCCATTAATATGTATTTTCATCTAGTTGTGTTTGACATCAATCATGAGATTCCATTTTCTCTACATCAGTTGGTCATTCTTCACAGACAGCAATAAAAATATTAAAAGGACTACGAAAGGAGATTCACGTATACACATATTGTAGAGGACCAAATTAATCAAGCTGGGAATTTCTATGCAAATCCGCATCGCCTAAAGAGCTAATAATTTAATTCACTTGCGATTATTTATGACTTAGAGGTGGGAGCGTAGGAGTAATTTCTATATACGGAGATGAAAAACAAAAAAAGTAATAACACAGTAATGAAACGTTGATGACAGGTGATAAAATTAATTTAAAAATATGGTTATATATAGTTATGTATAGTTATTCGGGATTTCATTAATAATTTCGTGGTAATTTAATGATATATTAAACCGTTGTGGTTAAAATCGATATTTTGCATTATGCTCAAATCAACTGGCATTTACAGAAGTGAAATATCTCATAATTAAAATTCTACATGTTTTTGTTTGGTGGAATTAAATGGGTAATAGGTAATTTAAATTGATTCAATCAATGTCTATTATTGCGTGTTACTAATTTAGCGGTGTATGCTGTTTAATTCACTTGGCATTTGTTGATTATGAAAAAATGCAATTGTAACAGATAATAGATTTACATGATTAGTACATATACTTGATTCTAGTATAAACTAGTTTTGACTACCCAACTTTCATTAGTTACCTAAAGTTTGATTTATTTTCCTATGATATTTTTAATTTGAAATTGAAATGAAATGATTTTTTCGATATTATTTAAGAAAAGCATTATAATATTTCAGTGTTTTCTTTGAATACACCTAATTTTCATTTACATGGATGACATTATTTGCTTATCATTACTACACAACGTCAATACGCCATATAATTTAAATTGGAAATTAAATTGAAGCATTCTAATCATAATCCTAATCAATGTTTGAAATAGAGGGCATAATTGCAATTGCATATTACTGCAAATTAAAAAAAGCAATTGTGTATTGTTTGTTAGTCAGGTGTGAATTATCAGGTGGTTTTTATTTGAAATCAGGTTGAATAAAATGCGGCATGAAGCGAACGTTTGGGTGATGTTTTCCACATAGGGGCAATTGTTATTGTTTAGGTTTTAGTTGTCATTTGTGAATTGAAGGATTGCATTAAACCGGATAGCAGAAAAACAGACAATTGCTTGATATAACAAGGGCAAACCTAGACACAAACACATTTTGGAAGAAATAGTTTTTGATGGTGTTTTGGGAAAATTTTAATTAAGAAGGAATTTTATATGATATGCAAACAGATGTTAAGATGTAGAATTTGCATCTTTTTCTTAATTTAAATCAAAAATAAAAATGTATCTAATAGATATTAAAAAGGTTATCACTTAAAATAATAATAAATAAAATTGTATTCAAAGACCTGAAATTTAAATTTTAAATTATATTGAATAAATTTCGAATATTTCTTTTGCAAATTATACACAAGTAAATTTGCTCAGTTTCCACTTAATTTTATTTGCACTCATTTTGGTTGAAATGCTAGAAGGAACAAAGGCCTGTGACTCAAATCCCAACTTGTCATACATTTTGTCGCTCGCATGGTGCATTTGCCGCCGAATTCCCAGACTATAATCTATAAACGGCAGCCTACCAATAACAATATTTACAAACACATTGATTGCCCTGGCCCTGTGTAACCACCAGCGATCATTAAACGTAAACAAATCAATTCGGGCATATAGTACCCAGGCGTATAATGATATACTAAACTATTTAATTACAACTGCTTCCATCTCACATGCTCACCAGTTGGTCTTCTTGTTACAGAATCCAACTCTCATGGTGGTCAGACAAACGATGAACGAAGTGGTGTCTAGTGAAATAACGCGCAGTCAGCATGAAGTCGAAATCGCATACGAAAACTGTAAGTAATAAAAATGCATATGATGTATTTTCTGGTTACGGCATGTTACATACGTACATAAAACACATTTAAAATAACCGCAATATTTTATAATGCCTCTTGGAATAACTAGGTGCTATGTTTGACTGCATATATGCTGGGAAAAGCAACTTGAATTATTCAATTTTACGATTCCCCATGTTTGCTCATAAATTTTGCATTGTAAATTTGAGATACCTTGTCTATGTACCGCTTCATCATAATATTGACACAATGAAATGTAGGGGATGTTTATTATCCAATTTGGGTTTATTGGAAATTGGGCAAATATGCAACCTAACACGCGGCTGTCTAAATGGTGGAGGCGCTTGCGCTGCAATTGATTACATTAAGTATGGATTCTCCATAGTGCATAGCTATTATCTTTACACTTTGTTAGATGGTGAGCATTCCACATTTCAAATTTCTAGCTAAATGGTTATGTAGAGTTAGAGCATATGCGAAGTATTTTTGTTGTTTTTGAAACCACTTTACAAAGTCCCACTTTGCATTTAAACTGTTGACGATTTCCGTACGTTTTAAACTTAATTAACTCAATCACAGCTAAAAAGCTCTAGGGACTGAACTCCTTTTTTTAACTCTTAAAAGTTGAGCGTTTAATATTTAACATTACGCACGTGTTCGCAAATCTGCAAATATAGGAGGTCTGTTTCATTTTCCTCGTTAAATCAACATCGAAAAACAATATTAGTTAACTAACGAGTATGCTCTTTCTAATTAATTTCCTCAATTTAGAACACAAGAAAATGCGACTTACTATTAATATGAAAATGAAAGATTAAACAATCAATACTACGCTAGGGTAACTCGTTCCATAACATAATATTTCTTCTCTACCTTGTTTGATGTTTTTTCTATTATGTCTGCTTCATTTTGTTTGTTTACAATTACAATGAAATATTGCTTGGGAATAATAGGAAATAACAACATCGAAGGCAGGTGTGCAAATTAATTATATCTTCATGCTATGGTTACTGCATTTTTCCAATATGGGATGCTTTTTAAAGGTAAATATGTCTAATGCAGGAATTCAGAAACATAAGGGAAATGAATTCAGTTCATTTCATTGAGGTATAATTTATTGCCCATTAGCAATACCAACAGCATGATTAAGATTACTATTGTAACACTGATTTTAATTTGTTTTAAGTGGAAGATAAATAATTTGGTACTTAGTTGGATAATGCATATATTTTTAAAATCATTACCCAACGTTATATTGGCTAATGATTGAATTGGAGCTTATAAAGTTTTTTTTAAGAAGATTAATTTTAGTTGAAGTCAATTATTAACTTAGACGACTATATGACAACAGCAGGGTGATATTTCATTTTAATCAAGTTTTTGTTAAATTTTATTTGCACAAGATCAAGTCTATCGTTAGTTTGCGGCATTTAATGCAAATTTAATATAACTAGTAATGATGTATGCTTTGCTTTAACATTTTCTTTGTAGAGTTTGTTCATTTTGTCAGTTTTGCTTTGTTACTTTTATCAAAGGAAATATATAAATGGAATCAGAAAAACTGAATAGTTAGTGAAAATAGAACAGTGTTTTGAACTCTGACTTTAGATAATTTTATAAGTGGTCATTTCGTAATTCATAGGTAGATACATTTTATCTTTGATGTATCTGATGTCATCTTTACTATCAGAACTACATAGATTCATCTGTTTTCTTATTTTTGATTCGTGATTGATATAAATGTGATATTGTGCTTGATACTATTGCCTTTTTGAAAGACCGTTTATACGTTTGAGGAAATGTATTGACATTAATATTGCAAACGAAAAACTAAATCAACAAACACAGAAATGACGAGGTGCGACTCGAACATGTTGTCACAAGTTTCGACAGTACCAATAGCACTTCAACAGTGTTAATGTGTATGTAACTTAATATGTTACAAATTTTCCATTCAAAGTAAATTGTACGTCATTGTATTCAGTTTTGAAATTGAACAAACCTAATTTTATTTTTGTGATTTATCTTCTTAGATAACGCAAAAAGACGTAAAAATTATACACAGCAGATATCTTCATCATATTCCAACATCAATCATTTCTTCATTATCCACCAAGTTATTCGCATTTATTCACTTCAAGTCTCTGCCATAGTAAGTTACTGTCATTACGCTGTGTATATGCTCGCAACTCCACTCGCTTCAGTTAATAAGGTTACTTACCTTGTTACATGGTAATGACCCACTGATACAGAATCTGGAGTTGCGTAATAAATGAAGAAAATTATTCAGTTTCAAAGCTTTTCCGTTGTTCCTATTGCCTTCTAGAGAATGTTCAGTAATTGAGTAACTTGAGGTAATTAGAGTAAAGCAGCGCGAAAATTATTCCTTGCCTACACTAATCTCCAAACTAATTCGGATAACGTTGTAAAACTTAATACTCATGATGTCTCAGTATAGACAGTTGTAATTAATTATGCAGGTGTCAATGATACTATCGTTTAATGTGCATCAGGTGTCAACGCAAATTGTGCTCGATGTCATGAGATGAGGAGACGAAATAAGAATCCATGCGAAATTTAATATTTGATCCTACCACACGGTAGGATTATGCAGACATTATTCGATTCATGCGTAGTTGAAGTTACTGCAATTGCAACAAGTGTGCAGAAATTAAATATTGACTATATAATTATACTGCTGGGTGCTGATGTTTGCAGAAGTGAATAATGTTGTGCAATGTGGAAATGAATTAGAAAATGATGAATAAGGTAGTGTAGGTATTATGTCACTAAAGAATGGGTTAAAGTTTATTTTATGATTTATTGCTTATGATAAAAGTATGTGACAGCTTACTGGTATTTCCACGGTTAATTTGAATCATCATAAAACGAATAGAATTATGTCGCAATTTGAACTTCAAACTATCAGTTTTAATGTGTTTTAAACGGAAATTCTAATGCACATGCTACAGGAATAGTGATAAGCAAATTTCCGCATTAGATAGTTCAATTAAAAGGCTTTATAAATTAAAATAAGCTCAGAATTATATGTGAAAATAAATTATAATTTTTTACGCGACTATAGGCAACCTCCAATGCACGACAGCAATAAAAATTTGAAATTTTTTGCGACGTTGTCCAAGTCTTCAGCTTACTTCCAGCTGGCACATTCTAATTAAGAAACTAGTTGTCGAATACCTAATGCAATTACGGCAAACAATCACATGCAATTAATGCAATTAACGTTCAGTTTAAGGTTACGAATATTATTGAAGTGTTATTTAGCGTCACTTTAGCGAACAAATAACAGTAATCTAATATATTTGTTTGTATGCTTCCCCTCTAAATTCTTCGCATACGAACTGCTTCACTGTGTAAAAACCTTTACTTGCGGTAGTTTATCCTCGATAAGGCTCCACATAAGACTGCCACTCCAGTCGACGTCTAGTCTGTTGTTATGAGCGCACAATCCTGGACACACTCGCCACCAACATACATTTATCAGCAATCAAAGGTGAACAATCACTGGACTTTTTAGACTCGACTCGTGGCAGAATCCAGGCGTGATTAAAATCCAGTGTGATTTTGGCTGTTGTCACGATCAGTTTGTAACTTTGTGATGTCCTGCACTGAGATGGCTGTTGTTCTTACTGTCGCGATCATTTTCGGTCCAATCTACGGCAAATAGCGACGCGGTTTATATCGACGTGTTATTTCTTTTTGGAATGTAATGGAAACGTGAAGTTTGCTAGCAGTATTGGAAGAAGAAACCTGAAAGAAGGTGGTTGGTGGATGTTGTTTTAATGGTTGCTTTAAGAGGAGATCGTAAAATGTCCTTAAGGAAGCCGAAGCAACGCTTTTCAGAGAGTTTACAGGAGTTGGATGCATTGAAATTGCTGCGAAAGTATTCCAAGGTACCATTTCAATAATTATTACGGAAATAAATTGCAATATATGTGTAATAGTTGAATTATGAGTGAGTATTGAATTGTAGTAAAGCTAAAATGTAATAATCTTTGATTCATCTTTCAAAATCGTAACAATGCTACTTTATTTAATATCCAGTATACAAATATTGTTCCAACAAAGTTTTACGCCATTCGGTATATGTTGCATTGTTTGATACACAGCGTAATTAATTTATTTAATTAATACAGCAAACGGGTATTCTTTATGATACAATTAAAGAATGTTAACGCATTCAATTGATTATGTAACAAAGTATCAAAGCAAGCATGTTGAAATAACAAATAATTACTACACATATTACAATTATGATTGCTGTATTTTGAAAAATACATGAACATTTCAGGCGTTGCTTCCTTTTTGGTAAACTTTCGATAATCTCATCAAGGTTAAGTATTTTTTGTCAGTCAAAATAGCTTATCTGGTTTTTGATAACTTTGGGAGTCTTATTCGAAATATAATCATTAATTGGATATCAATATTAATTTTAGAAATAGGTATCTTTGTTGTATTCCATAGACATTTTATGCTAGGGCAGGTCATTTGTTGGATTATGATAGAAAGGAAGTGACACTTTGTATCCAGGTACGACAATACTAAATGGACGTATAAATGAACAAACTGAACAACCAAAGTTGAGCAAGAGCTGTCAGGGCTTTAGTTTGTGAATTGTGAGCCAAATTCGGATACCTCAGAGTAGTTTCGTAGAATTGGTGACAATCCTGACAGTACCAATACCACTTGAACCACAATAATGTTCAACAACTTGGAAACAAATTAAGTGTTTGCAAAAGTTCTTGTGCATAAGTTTTCAATATATTTCAGATTATTACTGAATAGCAGTTTTTATGTTTACTCTTTTTTAGATTTGCAATTTTGACAACAAGTAAACAAATATTCTTGAGCAAATAAAATAAATGAATGTTATAAAAGTCCGAAGACTGTATTTGATTATTTTCCCAATGGCACAATTTGTACTTTTGTTCAAAGATAAACCTTGTGTTACCTTTTCTGGACGCAGAAAATTGCGGCCACAAAATTCAAATGCTTTTTCCTCTTCTTAACTTTTATTGCTACTTTCTTTCTGATTATTTTACTACAACAGAAGTACAAAAAAAAAAAAATCTATAACCAAGACATTTTAAATTTCCAACAAGATTATTATAATCTTAAAATTATCGCAAATCTCGTGAGCCTCTAACTCTTAGTGTAATGAATTAATATTCAAATCATATTCACCTTTCAAAGGTTTGCTGGAAACGGAACAGAACTACGATATGTCATCCTGAATACAGATTGAGGCTATGTTATTTAACACATCTCACACATGATGCTGCCTGAATAAAATGGTTAAGGAAAATCTGCAAGGATTAAATTTATGTCATGTTTGACTTATATATTTGAGTGTAAACACATACATTTAATGAATAATTTAATAAATTTAGTTTGGTGTAATCTGGCTAAATGCATTATATTGTTGTACTGTTTTTCAATTTACAATTGTAAAATATGTTGCGCATATTGATTCGATGAGTTCAAGTATGATATTGGGCATCTGACACACCTGACTCGTTGCTAAATTAATTGTTTGACGAGCTTGCAGCTGTTGACATGGAGCATAAAGTAAATCCAATAAATTAATTAAACTTGATGTTTGTTTACTTGAATTAAAGTTTTGTGAATAGCAGTGATTGTTAAATTGGATAGAGTTTGCTTGAAATTTACCTTGGAAAGGAGGAAATGTCTTGGAAGATGTTTACAAGTTTGGGTCAGAATTAAATTTAATAAGTTTGTTGATAAACTAGTTTATATAAACAGCTTTTATGTCATTAGTTTTAATTTAATTTCACGTTTTTTTTTTCTCATAACTCAGTTTAATAAGTAAGTACACAACATATTTGATTGAACGATAAATGATTGTATTATAAAATGATTCTAAATTTTTTTCTTAAATTATATTTCTATCTACATAATTACTAAAATTCCATTGCAATCTTTCATAGCACTTTCAATCTAGGGTAGTGATCAAATTTTGAAATTCTCTTTCCAACTCTATCAACTTGTCGCAACTTGTAGCCAACTTGTTAATCATTGACAAATGACGAGTCTATCACTAATGATACTAAATCCACTGTTATCATGCCATCGAAGTAATATCCTCAGTTTGAAATGTCAAATGCCAACCAACAAAATTACGAATTTAATTCAATAGCAAAGTTTGACCCGTTCCTTTGTATGGTATGGATAGATTCCAAACTCACAGTTCAATTCAGTAGATTCAATAACTTTTGTTGCAACGACAGCGCACAATGTGTACATTGTGTACATTGTATTAATGAGAGGTAGTTGTAGTGTGAGAGATTTTAGGGGACAAAAGATAATTGAGGTTAACTACGCTGCAATGTTTGGATTTAATTTGATATTGGTTGTAATTTGTGCAATTAAGATATGGGCGTGGATTAGAATCATAGAATCATGATTCGGGTATTGTTGTGTTTTAAATTGAGATGTTTGAAGTAGAAATATATTGGTTGCATTATGGATTTGGCATTGAACATTTGTAAAGCATTTTGAGTTTATCAGAGTATAATTATATATAGTTATAGCCCCAGTTGTAGTTTCAAATATAATATTTAGAAACATACAACAAGCGTATTGAAGAAAGCACATTTAAGGATAATGATCTATTGAAATGTTATTGACAGATGATGAAAAAAACTAATTATAAATTCCTGTTGTACGTTTATATTCAAGGATAGTTTAATTTTGAAAGAAATCTTAGTGATTATATTGATTTTTCTATATTTAAAGAAACTAATTTTCAAATAATCACGTTGGTAGCACACTTGGCAACATGCCTGCTTTCAAGTCGGCAGATCACATTTTCAAATCCCACCAACATCTCCGTTGGGAGCGTTGTAGTTAAACTCGGAGAGAGGTCTACATCCTCCTGAACAGAATGGTCCAGCTGCTAAGCGTCCACTACGCTCACAATCAAACATAACGAAAAATCTACCATCTGGCATACGAATAATAAGGGAAAGAGTAAGAAAGTGGCTCGAAAGAAAAATAAACCTAATGGAAAAAAACTTTATTACAATGTAAACAGCAAGAGCGGTATTAAAATATAAATTAATTCTACTGCTTTTAATTGAAAACATCTGCTACTCTTGTTATGAAACAAGAATATTTTCAATTTTTAAATCAACTTGCTTTCGCTATTTTTGTATAGCATTTCTAAAAACAGAATACAAAAACAATGATAAATTGATAGTAGTCATTTCAGTTACCGCAATATTCATATGTATCTTTTACTTACTTATAAAATTGCTCCAAAAATATGTTGTCAACTAGTACCGAGTGCTATGAAAAGTCAGTCATCAACTGTCGTTAAATTACGTATTTATATCAGTATTTGTGTTACAAACGACTTTTGTCATATCTGTACATATAATTTGCCAACTATTTCCTCACATAGATGAATATTTCTTTATACTGAAAAGCTCTCCCTATCACATCACAAATCAATTACCACTCGAATTGCTTAGTTGATAAAGAATTACTCAAACAATGTGACGAAGTACGTGCCTTGTCACGTTGGGTTTTATTCATCGAGACTTGTAGTTTGCAGTATTAACAACCTGCGAATTAATTCAACACCATACGTTACAACCCTAGGTCATAAAGGATGAAACCAACTTGTATTATGCCCAACAATAAATAATGCACAACGAATTTAATTAATAACAGTTTGAAGGTTTGTAAAGTACACAGGTTTTTCATTTACTGGCACTGTTTACATATAAAATTATCTTTCTAAACGCGTCATTGATAACAGCTTGAAACATGGCCTGAATCAGGTTGAATTACATGTGCTTGATAAAACGGCCGCAATTTTCTTTGACTTGAATACCTCAATTTTTTTCCTATAATACAATACAGCGTATATCTCGTAATAATCACCATATTCAATAACATTAACCTTAAACGTATATAATTGAGATGAAATTTGATCAGGTTGTGAAGCAGTAATTACATTAGCGATGTAAAATTAACACAATGGTATTGTAATACTTGTTATCTTCTTGGGTTGACGAGTAATTATTTGTTACAATTACAATAATGAAGGAGAGTGTACAATTTGAGTCGATTATTTCGTGTCATCGATTCGAGAGAAGGAACTTTAAGATACTCGTTATAACTTTTTTTTATCCATATTTATTATAATTGATAAGTAAGTCGAACAATAAGTTGCAAAAGTTTTATGAGATGAAAAGGAGGAACGTGATTTCTGACTTATAATGCGAACGTGTTTAAACAGCAATGAATCACTTTAGGAGAACAAACAATTCTTAGCAAAATATTCTGTCGTGAATGTTGGAACATTATGTTCTGTATACAATGTTGAATTTAGGCATTAATTTACGTGCTTTAATAATACTACAGGAATAGTATTAAATATAAGAAATCATCCTGCAAACTCTAAGAAATTGCAATTCAACTTGTGCAATGGAACACAAAGTTGAAAGTATCAAGTTATAGCACATTAATTTAAGTTAAATGAATTATAATTTTTATGTCATAGGTAGTAGACAAACATTTGGCGGTTGGATTAGAACTAATTATAACATTGATATTAGGAAGAAATATTACAACATGTATGTTACATGCATCATTCAGTTTTTTGCCGCATGGTATATTGCTTAATATAATACTTTATTTCTGAATAAAGAAAGCTCAATAATCAAGAATTCTTTTTAAATTTTTTGCCTCTGAAAAATAGTTTCTACGTATTTGTTTTAATCCTTGCCAAGCTTGTTCAGGATATTTATTTATAAATTGTAATACTTTAATATTGCGTTTTAGAATGTTATTTCTAAATATTTATAGTTTTACAGTAGGAAAGTTATTAGTTTTTGTTTTATTTTAATGAAGTAGTTTATTTTATTTTGGTTAGTGAGCTTTCTTTGAAAGCCATTAGTTACCACTTGCCTCTAATAACCTTTCGTAATTAGTGTCACTTCGAAAAGCTTTTCTATATCGTTATTAACATGCTTTTATCCATAGTTTTGCTCAATAAACTTACCCTCAGTTTTTATGCACTTTGCATAGTTATCTCTCCTCTAAATGTTTGTTGCTGTACCTCTTGGCTGCTGTAATTCCACTAACGTATCGGAAAACGTTTTCGAGAGCTTTCGAAACCTTCTCGGGTGTTTTCTAAGCGCCATACGGAAAATTGCATTTTGGTCGATGGCACAACTGCCTGGCAACAGGCTTACGCATGCACATCCCTACTCGATTTGGGTTACTGGGTCGCACCTCCGGGCTCTGCAGATGTCGGTTGGAAACCAGGGATGTTTTGGTGCAGTCGCCGGGTCGTGGCGCACCGCATGTGCGCGGCTTCCGGATTACGCATTCATAGGGCGCTATATTATACTAGCAGTGCGTGAGATTGGGAAATTACACGTTAGTACGTTGGTATTGAATTGAAGAAATTTACGCACCGAAGTAATAGGCTATAGTCATACAAAAGAGGTGTTTGAATGAATTTTTGGTATGGATCAGACGAGACGAGATTAAATACAGTTATAATATTGAACTACTTATTACAATACTTTATATTAAATAACAAATTTACCTAACAAAGTATTGAAATATTTAATGAAATCAAGGCAAAGAAATATTTTTTTATAATCATTATACAGATTCCAAATGTCTTTAGGAATAAATGAAACAGTTTCCAAATATTTAAAGAACTTACTAATGTCCTTTTGCATTCCGGTTATTCATGGTTCAATTAACGAGATGCAATTAACACACACATGGCAGGAGAATCCTGTAAGCAATGCGCACGCTCATAGTACAGGTTTTATTAGAAAGCAAAGGACGTGGGTGGATGTGGGAAGCTGCGGATGATATGCGTGTCGATGCAATATTCACAACTAATAAGCTGCACATTTAACAGTGGAATGAAACGCAGATTGGTGAACGAGAAAAAGCTCTAAAGCAGAATAGAAAAACAAAGCTTAACCACACCACATTGTCTAGCAAACAGTTTTCAGTTTTATCGTATGATGTAGAATATTAAACTGAACAGTAATTATTCCTTTTGCTAAACCACACCTGTCAAGATTATTGCGTTTATATTTAATTATCGTTTTTTTCTTTTACAGCCGCCCGTACGGACTTGGATCGAATCCAATTTTCAGAAACGGGAATGCAATACCTTCATCCGGTCCGCAACAGATGAACAAAGGTATGTTCAGTTCAATCCTACTTTACAAAGTCAATCAAATTACAAATCCAATGAAATTTTTTTTATTGCCAAGGTATTTACTGCCTAACTGGTATGACAGGAAAATTAGAAAATAGGGCTCCAATAAATATCGGTAACATGTTGTCAGTTACTTGACACTAGTGGTATCATATTCACAGAAACCAAAAAGATCACTATTTGCATTTCCCGCAAGGAGTCTTTGACTTCGATCCGGACTTGGAGTCCTTTGACTTCGATCCGGACTTGGAGTCCTTTGACTTTTTGCTACTTTTTGACTTGGACCTCTTCTTTTTGGCAGCATTTTTTATCCGCTCTTTTCGTTTAGCAAGCAGCTTTTGATACAATTTACGTTTATCGATCAACGTGCAAATCTCCTTACTTATTTTCCCGATTAGCTTGACCAACTTTGACATCTTTTTATCTTTATCTTTTTTCTTCGTAACTTTTGAGCCTGATTTTAGTTGATCCTTCTTGCATTTGCACTTACTTCTTTTTTTTTTTGATTTTCCTCCGCATAATGCTTTATTGCCAGGCTTTCCACCTTTATTCAAATTTGCATCGACACACTCATCATCGACATCCATCATATCTTCTTCACCAACATCTTGTCCGTCATTAAGCAAATCCGGATCTGTAATGCCAGGTTTAGCTTCCTCGTCGGATATATATCGTTGTGCGGCATTTCTATATTGTTTATAATTTTCTCCGGATTCTAGGTTTTCTTGTTCACAATAGAAGTCATCATAATTCTCCTCATCAAGCTCTTCACCTTGTCCTCTTCTTCCTCGGTCCTTATCGCTATAGCTGTTGGGTTCATACTGCCTTTCTCGTGCAAATGACTTAGTTTTTGTTGTTAGAACTTTCATTTTAACTGGAATTTAGGCAATAATGTTGGCGGAAAGTTTTCATCTAATATGGAATTTTGAATGTACTTGTTAAATGTAAGCCGAACGTCATGTTTGTATGTTTTTGAATAATTTCGTGACAACGTCAATTGTACAAGTCAACTAATGTAAATATAAAAACAAAACCTGTTTTATTACAAACTAAGATCTTTTCTAAACAAATATTAAGAATTTGAAAAAATTCCAAACTAGCAAAACAACAATTTGAGCAAAATATCTGGGTGAGGCAAATTACTTCTTACTTTGTCTTCTTTTAACTTTGGCTCTTTCAATTTTTGCGTTAGCATTTCGACGAATTTGATCCAGCATATGACGTTGCGCTTTCAAATCCTGCAACCTTTTTGAAATACTGTCCAAAATTTGCGTGTAGGTTTTCCCACAGCGTGAACATTCCGGGTTAATCTTCGAACATGACACGAAAAAGTTGTGCCTTTTCTTCTTTGTTTCCTCAGCCAAAACATGTCGTTGTGGGAGTACCCTCAGCATAGCAGCAGACTGTCGTGGCTTACGACGAACTGGATCTTTTATTGATTTACGCAGCAAATGTTTCTTATTAGTTATTTTCTTACATTTCCTTTCATTGGCCATACGCTTATTTAAAACTTTAGTGTGATTGCTGACTTTTGATGGACGCTTTAAAGCAATCTGCTTAGCCCTTTCAGATGGATGCAAATGGTCTTCCTTTACAAACTGCACTGAAGAACTACTGCTACTCAAGCAACTGCTGGGGCTTTGAACATTGCGTGCAATTTGTTCTTCTGTTAACTTTAACAAGGAAAATGTTTGCGTAGGATGCCAGTTATCTTTCACTTCATTTTTGACCACGACTACCTGAATCTCTGCATCTAATCTCTCAGGACTAAAATTGTTTTGGAAATAATTTTCTGTATTCAAGCTACAAGGAGTGTTTGAATTTAAAAGTGTAGATGGCTTGGTTGCAAATTTAGCTTCAGATTGGATTCTTTCCGTTTTGATTGGAGCATTATATTCAGATCGGTAGGTTGCCAGATTTTCGGGAATACTAAATGCAGAGTTGCAGAAACTTGGTTCCATCTTCGGATAGTCAACTTGCATTTTAATAACAGAGGACCCACCTAAGTGTCTCTTCTGCCTCGCTTCACGCAACCTGATCATGGATTGTTGTGAAAACCTCTTACGTTCGATAGCACTCATTTTTGCCCACATCTTGGCTACATGCGAGGCGAGTGTCAGAATAGTCAGATCGGGATGTGTCAGTTCATAGCAGCGATAAAAATTAATGAAGGGATTGTTCGAGATACGCACATTCCACGATATATTGTCCTCTTCATGCTTGCTTTGTACGTGAAAAAGGTTCTGCCGAAGATTGTGGTACTCGGCGCAAATGGTTTTGTGTAAATTCATTATCACTGGTACAATTTTTTAATACAAGGTTTTGTGGCAGCAAAACGTAGGCAAAAGACCTAGTTCTATTTCGTGTGGAGTCGAGTGACTAGAACTGCTGTAAATGACAGTAGAAAACAAAAAAATAAGGCCGACTATCACATTATTCCTGTCGTCGTTGTCGTTGCATATATGGAGATGGAGAAAGCCAATAAATAGGAGAAAACATTTACTTTTTATATAAGCGTTGTGCATAATACACTAGGGCATCCAGGATAGCATTCACTCATTATTTATTGACTCATGACATCTTGTGCTTAAAAACGTGCTTTCCACCCTTATAACATGGAATTTACATAATCTATATTGTGCTGAGTCTTTTCTTTTAAACTATCTCTATTTCAACATTGGCATAAATTTATTGTTTTGCATAGTTCAGAAAAGTGTAGAAAATTACATAAAATTATGATCATGTTTGAATTATGCAACTGGTAATCTAGGCAACACAACGTACACAGCAATACAAACAAAACTCTAAGAACAACCTATAAACAATAATATTTAAATTATATTATATGTATTATAAAAAACATGTGTTTTAAAATGTTTGTTTGCCATGTAGCAAATATAGAGAATAATTCAACTGATATTTATTTTCAACTGACGTTAAGTAGAGGGCGCTCAAACTAAATTGAATTTACCAGTCTAATTCAAATCCTTCATTTTCATAAATAACTTTTACTAACTCAGAATTTTAATTACTAGTTGATTTACTAAGATAATCTAACATTTAATATTACAAACATGCTAACTTTAGTTTGTCTTCGAAATGTATACCTTGACCTCAAGACGGTTACATTTAATTTGCATTATAATTTACCGCCGGATTTAATTTAATTCCACAAGACCTTTCATAGCTTACTAGAATGGCGCTCGTTTAACGACGAGGGCATTTGCACTGTTTGGCACACTTAGGTTTGTTTGGGTTTATATTAATTAGCACATCTTCTACCATTTGATTTCTCGCATCTTTTTACCACAATTGCGGTTAAGAAAGAATATTCTATGAATCCACTTGTTGAAGTTGTTAAAATTGTAATTTGTAATGACAATAATTTCAAATGAATACATTCCTGTTGCTGTGGGCATCACCAGAAATCGATTAGTTAACCTGATGCTTTTGCAGAATGCTGGAAAGTTTTGTGGTTTTAGACTGGTGGGTTTGTTGTAGGATATAACTCAGCAGAGAAGATCAATGTTTATTTCTATTGTGCTTTTTTCTTGGGATGATGTATTACTGCGTAGGTAAAGTAGAGATTGAAAAGCGGGTGGTTGAAAGAGGAGCAGCTGGGATTTGGGATAAAAAAAATACATCTATGAGTGGATATAACTGACGGCAAAATAATCCCTAGCGAATTTTTGCTTCCTCGGTACGTAACATTTTTTGCTGTGTTGTTTGTGCAGTTTGTATTAATGGACATGAAATAAATAAATAGATGTGGACTTACCTTGTGCAAGATACAACTTTTTAATAACTTTCTTGTCTCCTGCAAACATAATTTATGTTATTTCACTTGCTGCGTTGTATAAACAGATAAAGGAATTTCTGTAATTGAAAAAGCAAAATCCCAAAATTCTGATGTACTTAGAGCATGTTGATGTCTTCTTTGTATGGATAGCTTGGTATATTCACTTTTTCTCATTTTACTTCTATTACTTCTAGACTTTTTTTTATATTTATTTCGTGTGCTTTGGCTCACTTCTTCGATGACTTCCTTTTTCATGCTGGACCATTATTCCCGATATTGCCCGAGAAGGGATCAACCAGTACCAAAGCGACATCTGAAGACGATAATGGCACTCACGTGCGGACTGATATTTATTATTCATATTTTTCTTTGATAAAATACTATTTTCTAATAGAATACTGGAATGCCCAGAGAAAAATTTTTTTTCCAGAGGAAAAATTGTTTGCATTTGCATTTTTTATACGTTGGATGCAGAGTAAGAAGGTCCTTACAACAGAGGTTATATTATAGTTTTTTATTGGAGTGATTTATTTCTGTCTTTTTGTTGTTATCACAATAGTAAAGTGATATGCCAACTTTCTTTTTAATGAAAATATATAATACGTACACGTAAATTAATATTTAATTGCTTGTGTCAACTTGATCGATTCTTGTTTGCTATTTGATTTCATGGAATTGAGGAGTTTGTTTTTACAAGGAAAATTTCCCCACAACTGAACGCAATTCCATCGTATTTGAGCGATATGCATATATGCATGAAGAAATTTGTGTAGTCGAGTGGTAAATGTGATTTGCATATAATTCTGAAAAGTTGATGTGAAAGAAAATCAAAATACTTTGTGCGTAGCTTTTTTTTCGTAGCAGATAATAATCAAAGTTTTCCTAAGAAAATGGGTCAAGGTATTTTATATGCTAATTATTTTCATTTAAATGTACATATCATATAAGTTGGATATAAAAAAATAATTCATGAAATGTTATTTTTGATGTGGTTCTTACTCGATTTATTTTCACTTGAATATTATTTACTTTTCTTTAACAGAGTGAAAATTTAATAGTAGATTTTTATTTCTATTTATATATTACATATTGCTTTGTTTCATCTTTCTAGAATGATTTTTGTAGGTTATGGGATAGCTTTTGCTTTTTGAGGAACTTCACAAAAGACTTTTACAAACAAAAGGAATCTAATCAACAGGTTCGATATTGATTCTTCCAGAAGTTCAGAATTTCTTTTCATGGAGTATTGAGATTCCAACCCACAAGTGGAGTCAATTTATGTCGCTTATTGAATTACTTATTAAATTCCAAGCGTGGAATTTTAATATTACTTACCTCTCACCATACGAAGCAAATGCTTCATTTTAAAATCACTAAATCATAGTGACAAATTATTATTCCTTCCCATTATCTTTGAAAGTCTACAAAAAAGGAAAGTTTTACAGTTAAATTCGAATACTTTTCTTTAAAACAAAGCAAGACAAATATAGGAAACTGCTTTGGGATAATTATCTTTTATTTAATTTTTTCTTTTAAAACTTTTCAGAATTTTTAATAGAACCGTGAATGTAATTCTTCACTAATTTGTTCTTGATTTTGGAAGGTTTATTGTTTATAGGTTGATGTTGCTTGCTTTATTTTCAGATGTTATTGCGGGCGTGCCCTGGGATACCATGGGCTCCAGCCACCTCAAGCTTTGCATACGGAGAGTGTTTGGTTACCGTCGAAGAATACCCGAACCTCAACAACAGACGCCTTTGGGACACTCGATTTCCAAGGTGGTGCACATTCCACCAAAGCACAAGTATGCCATTAATATTGTATTAATCCACTTATATCCCTTAATTTACTAAAAGAATAATTCAAATTTAATATTCTTTAAGTGCAACATAGGTTTTACGTGGTTAAACTTGGTCTGCCTTAAAACTTAAAGAATTTGAACCTGCAAGGACTTATATTGAGGACTAGAATTTACCACTTTTGAAGGCCT
>JAODGC010011356.1:67133-115418 GCA_027574925.1 Ecitoglossa quadriceps | reverse complement strand
AAAGAATTGATATTAAAAAGCAGACAAATTGATTTTCAATTACTAATAATAGCAATTTTAGCATTACCTTTCAATACTGCTTTTTCATTATAATGTAGTTTATTTTATTGATTTTGGATGAATTTGATTAAGTTATAACTCAATCTTTAAGCATAGAAATGGCTCTCACAACTGTTTAATTTATTCAGACGTAGCCGTGAAATGAGGAAGGAAATGAAATGGGAGTTTTTTCCATTTTGGCATTGGGTTGGATCTTGAATCATTTTGACATAAGGGTAAAAGAAATAAAAATCAAATTAGGTTACCAAAGCAATAAAATATACTGGCAGAAAAGAGGTTCATGACTATTCATGAAAACTGACTTTATAAATTAGTTGATTTAAGATAATTAATATCTAGCCATGTTTATTGCATTATTCCCAAGGGATAAATTAAGTCCTAGAATGTAGGTTTTGCTACATACATATTTGATACAATAAGTCAACCTTTCCGTAAACAGTTTTCACTGTTTCTCTACAAATCCGCTTGACACTTGAAAAAAGCATTCTCCTTGTTGATGATAACCTAGTTTTTACCCTACTCACAAGTTCAATTTTCATGTGCTTTAAACAAGTTGCTTCATCTTTCATAAATATCATACAAAATAAATCAGCTATTATTTTAAATTATTTTATTATTCATGCGTTACTAAAATCATAACAAACAAGCAAAATGTACTTGTGCATACATTTACGCATGAAGAAAATAAAACCCAACATAATTTTATTCATTCTCACGTGCCTCTCAGATCTGATATTTTACATGAAATTGCCGCCACTTTACTCACGAATGAAAAATAAAGAGCGTGAAAGTGCTGGCAAAAAAGGCCACCCAGGAACGCACGTATGTGGACGACCGACAGGTTGGAGTTGCTAATTTATGGATTCTGGGGGAATTCGCACCACTCACGAGGCCAACGGAGGCGGTCGTAGCAGAGGCCGATTTGGTGGCATTGTGGGAAAGGTCAATCGTTAGATTGCATGAATAAATAAAGAGATATGCTTGCTATATGAAGCTCAGTTTTGATTATAATTCCAGGGATTTATTTGCTTTCCTTTGTTTCTAAAAGGCAACTGGGGTAGTATTGCTAAACTGATTTAAATAAACAAATATAAAAATGCTGGTTTTATCAGAGATATAATGATGGAAGTTGTAATAGTGCTAATTTTACTTCCAGCAGCCTTTTGGATTTTTAATGTGGATCCCTAACGCGTTATAATAAAGTTTAGTGACTTTTCTTCGGTTTATAATGCAATATTCTCATCATAAATTTAGCATGTTGGTTCACAGAAGTTTTGCAAATATTATGAATTTTTAAACGAAAACTTGGTCAGTATATTTTACCAATAAATTTTTCCTTGGAACAAAAAACATTGTCTTATAACCGTCTAAAGGGGTCTTGAAAATATGTACTAGTAACGTGTTGCATAACAATGGCTTTTCTTTGCTTCTTGGTGCTTGTAACTTGGTCGAAAGTAAAAAGTTCAAGGACTATGCACAAAACTGTGTTTATTTTGCTAGGGTTAAACTATAGTAGAATCTTTGCAATTCATTTTAGAGCATAAACAATAAATACATCTATTTAAATTAAAATCCAAGCATCATTTTAAGAAATTGCAAAAAATATTTTTATATCAATATCCTTTCATTTCTTTTTTCGAAATGTCAACTTTTCCACTCTCAACATACTCTTTTCCAAACTAAGTTTCCAATTCAACATGAAGCATTGAAACAACACTCATAACCAACCGGAAAAAAACATCACAAGAAATTCAAGATGACGTTTTCACCTTTGAAATTGCTGCTTGTCACCCTCAATAAAATAAAGAGCATCGCTTACAAATTTACATAAAACATTACGCCTGACAATTCGCATTCAAATGCAAAAACACGGCGTCAACAGGAGCAGGAATAAATTGCCGTCTGTTGTCTTCAAGGTGAATGTGCAAACCATGCCTGTTTTATTTCTACTCATTTTCAGCCTAACTTCATTTACTTTGACAGTGCTTTATTATATTGCGCATGATAATTAAAACAGAGGCAGCAGACAAAGGGCTTGTTAGCACCACGTTCTTCGTGATGCAATGCTTTCAATGGCGTCAATTAGCATGGAAAGCAGAGAGTGTAAATGAATAGGTTGTTCATTCTGATTACGAGGTAAATTAATAAAGACTGATTATAATAATTTAGTGAATAAGAACCAATAAGATGTCTGAGATTAATGATGGACATAATTATTTAATGTGTTGAGGGGGAAAAATCAGTTTGAACGGTGAAACCAGGCAGTAATTATTAACCTGGAAAGTTTAAAGTTTCAGCGCTAGTTGAATATACGAGTATATTGAGAAGTTTTTGAAAACGTGTACAATTGTCTGCTGCATTACAAGTTTGCTTTGGCTGTGGTTGCTTGTTTGCTGAAACTGATTCTAATAGAGAGAAAATTACTATGTTTGCAGTACGTTCGCCTGTCCCACGACACACGCCCGGAGCTCATTCTGCAGTTGTTCACCCGGGAATGGAATTTGGAGCCACCCAAACTGCTCATCACTGTGCAAGGCGGTAAGGCCAACTTTGAACTGCAGCCAAAACTCAAGAAAGTTCTTCGCAAGGGATTACTCAAGGCCGCTAAAACTACAGGAGCATGGATTTTTACCAGTGGAACCAACACAGGTGACTTGGAATGAACAAAGCTGGCAGATATTTTTAGTGAAATAACGTAACCTTAATGGGTTCACTTTGATGATATTATTTTTATTTCTCAGGTGTTACAAGGCAAGTCGGAGATGCACTCTTGACTGAACGATCTCAACGCAGTGGTAAAATCATCTCTTTGGGCATTGCGCCTTGGGGCATCATTGAGAACAATCAGGAACTCATTGGAATAAACAGAGATGTTCAATACCACTCAATAGCTTCTCCAAGGTAATAATTTCGTGTAAACGAAATTATTTATTACATCAGGCTGGCTTGGGTGGTGTTGAACTACCGCTAATCAACGCGCATTGAACAATTTTAAACAAGCTGACAATCCATTCTGACTTGTGTCCTGTTGTATACTCCCTAGTAAATTCTGAATCAATCACGATCAGTACCAGCTTGACAATATGATTCTCGAGATGCCACTTCATAGATAGGCTCTTTAGCATAATCATGCATTGTTTTTCTTTGGCATTAGTTTTGATAAGTTGTACTTTGATAGGAACCAATAGTTTAATATCATTGGGGGTCAACAGAATGACTTTCTTCTGCAAGGGTGTCAATTTTCCTATCATATCAGACCGCAGTTGTTCTTCAGCTTGCGGTGTTAGCAAATTCTTCAACTCATCTGGTTTATTCTGATGTACAATTTCAGAAATTCGACATATTGCTCGCGTGGTACCATAAATAAAGGCACCTTCGCTGAATTCGGGATCCCACGATCTTCTTAGATATTTCATTTTCAACTTCATACCCAGCCATCTGAAGAATTTAGGAAAGTAGAGTAACTCCGGGAATTTTCTTGGTGGGGCTCGTTTTGGAGGTTGACTGGATGGACGTAGAGGCCCTCCCGAGAGGGGAGGCTTCAAAGAGTATGAATGATGGTTAAATGTTTTGCATTTGTCGCCTACATTTTTGAAAACTACGCTATTCCTAGTCAACGCCGCTACACGTAGGGCTCGGAAATGTAACATGTTACGAGAATTTTGACTTGCGATCCATGGTTTTGCAGCTGCAAACGAATGCAAAGTTATTTCTGAATGATTGATTGAATGTCTCTAATGTCAAGTCATGTCGTCCTCAATTGGTTCTATCATGTTAATAGGGCGCCACTATTGTTGCAGGTCGAAATTAGCTGTGTTAAACAATAGACACTCATATTTTCTATTAGTCGATAATGGCACTCAGGGAATGTATGGTGCGGAGATTGTGCTCAGGAAGAAATTGGAAAAGTTTATCTCACAACTCAAACTGCATCCATGTAAGTATGATTTATTCAATTTAAACATTTTTTGTAGATTATTGTCAGTCTTATAAATAACAAGGTTTTAATGTAGAAAACTAGTACTTTATAACTTTTATTCAAATAACAAAGTCTGAAATGCTTACAATTCATAATGTGATTAGCTCAAGGTGTTGGCCTCGCACAAAAGCGGCAACTCGAGGGCACCGAACGTAAGTTTCAAGCATTAAGTTCAAAACTTCCTCACTTTACTCCATGACTTAATCTTCTCATTTCTTTATATAATGTTAGTAAGCTGCACATTATCACATTACAGTAACTATCTATTTAATTCTTGAGCATACTGTTTTCATTGAGTTAAGACGAATTTACTTAGTCACTTACTAGTGTCAATTTATTGATGTACCTAATTAGTTTGTAGTTGTTTTGTTGCCAAAAGAGTTGCATTGAAAATTAGTTTATCTATACAGAAAATTATACAAGTTTTATGTTTGAAAGGGAAATTATCTTGCACTCAAAAATTCCACCACAATATAATCTGTAAGCTTGCATTTGTTTTGTATTAATCGTGTATTCGTTCTTTTTTACTTTCAGATACGTATAGTTCAACACCTGTAGTATGTCTTGTGATAGAAGGTGGAACGAATACAATACGGGCTGTGTTAGAATACGTTACCGACGATCCTCCCGTACCGGTGGTCGTCTGCGATGGCTCGGGACGTGCTGCTGATCTAATAGCTTTCATGCATAAGTGCGTATTGATATTGCATTCTCCCTTTGACTGCACTTCGTCCCTGTTTCGTTTGAAGCAATTGTCTTGAGTTAATGCCTAACATGTTATCGTTTCATCAGATATGCTTCCGATGCGGACACCCCTGTCATGGACAATATGAAGGATTACATACTTTCCCTGATTCAACGTTCGTTTGAAGTGGATATGGACAAAGCAGAGTGCCTCTATGGGGAGTTACTGCAATGTACCAAAAGGAAAAATCTGGTAAGATTTTTAGATGTCTTGTTCTTGTTGTAATGCGTTTGTTTTATATTGGTTTGTGATATTCTAGATAACAGTGTTCAGAATTTCGGACCGTGTTGATTCCCGTGCGCAGGAATTAGATCAAACTATTCTTACAGCTTTATTCAAATCTCAACATCTTACGCCGTCCGAACAGCTGTCACTGGCCCTGACTTGGAATCGTGTTGATATTGCACGGAGTGAGATATTTGTGTATGGCCAGGAATGGCCCAAGGGAGCACTTGAGGAGGCGATGATGCAAGCACTCGAGCACGATCGCATTGATTTTGTTAAACTACTCCTCGAGAATGGCGTCAATATGCGGAAGTTCTTGACTATTCCTCGCTTAGAGGAATTATACAACACCAAACAGGGTCCTAGTAATACGCTGGGCTATATTCTTCGCGATGTAAGACCTCATATTCCTCGTGGATACATCTACACTTTACACGACATTGGCTTGGTGATCAACAAGCTCATGGGCGGCGCGTATCGAGCGTTTTACACACGTCGCAAATTCCGCCCGATCTATGCCAAGGTTATGAATAAAACTCCACAAATCCATCGCAATTCATCATCCTTTGTTCGCTATTCCGGAAACGCCATGAGTTTACTAGCGGCGACGATACCACAGAATGAAAACTTGTGCTTATTTGATTATCCATTTAACGAGCTGCTCATCTGGTCCGTATTGATGAAACGACAGAAAATGGCGCAGCTTATGTGGGTGCATGGGGAGGAAGCGTTGGCGAAGGCACTGGTTGCATGTAAGCTTTACAAAGCAATGGCACATGAAGCTGCAGAAGATGACATGGAAACAGAGGTGTATGAGGAACTGCGAAGCTACGGGAAAGAATTTGAGGGAACTGCATTGGATTTATTGGATTACTGTTACCGACAGGATGATGACATGGCGCAACAGTTGTTGACGTGTGAACTTACCAATTGGTCAGGACAGACATGCCTAAGCCTTGCAGTAGCTGCTAATCACCGAGCGTTATTGGCACATCCTTGCTCGCAAATAATTTTAGCGGATTTATGGATGGGCGGATTAAGAACAAGGAAAAACACAAATTTAAAGGTATTGGCGTGGGTATTATTTATTTATTTATGCACATTTTAATTTATTCATTACTTTGGGGTTTTGTGTTTTATTTTATGATTTATTTTTCATCTAAGGTAATCATGGGACTTTTATTTGCTCCATACATTTGCAAATTGGAATTTAAGACGGTCGAAGAATTACAGTTAATGCCGCAGACTGAGGAGGAACATTGGGAGAATGACGATGATAATCGGTCGGAATCCGATAAGAGTCAGAGTCCTGAGGACTCAGAGGTTTGTTTTGTTTGTTTGTTTTGTTCGTTTTTTTTATTTAGTTTACCTTTTCGTACGTTTTAGAGTGGATGCTCTGGGAGTATTAGTCCTCCTTATCCGCATTTGCCTATACAGACTCAGGTAGATAGTCATTTTGCGTTATTCAATCATCCAATTTTATTGATGAACTGTTAAATTTTTATCCAGATCTCTATTAAAAGAAAACATGCAACAATCTAATTAAACTTTAACTTATATTCTGCTAATTGTTTTAGACACTACTATCTGATAGCTTCATTGCACGCGAAACAGTTGTCCAGGAAAATGGCAAAGTTGTCCCTGACATGGAAGAAACTAAATATCACTTCTCCTTTGATGATAATGCTAAATACCATCCAGATAAACGGACCAGACCTTTAAAGCTGAAGAAAAAGATCTACGAGTTCTTTACAGCACCTATTACTAAATTCTGGGCCAATTCTGTAATAATTTTGCAAAATTTATACAGATTTTTAATACTTATTATTGTTTTTGTATCCATAGATATCATACTTGCTCTTCCTAATCATCTTTAGCTATACAGTATTAGTAAAAATGACAACCACACCTACCTGGCAAGAGTATGTCTCAATCGCTTACATTTGCTCGCTGGGCTTTGAGAAGGTACGTGAGATCATCTCTTCGGAACCAGTAGCAGTCAGCCACAAATTTGCAGTGTGGGCATGGAATATGTGGAATCCCTGTGATGCTGTAGCAATCATTTTCTTTCTCATCGGTGTTGCACTGCGGGTACGACCATCGACGATGGAAATTGGGCGTGTTATATACTGTGTCGACAGCATATACTGGTACCTTAGAATATTAAATATTTTAGGTGTAAATAAGTATCTGGGTATGTCCTGGTTTATAATATTTCGCCCTATATGATACTGATTCTTATGTGATACGTTTCAGGACCACTAGTGACAATGATGGGCAAAATGGTGAAGAATATGATTTACTTCGTGGTACTTTTATTGGTCGTTCTCATGAGTTTTGGTGTGTGTCGACAAGCAATTTTATTCCCTAACAAAGAACCTAGTTGGAGAATAGCGCGTGATGTTTTCTTCGAACCATATTTTATGTTATATGGTGAAGTGTTTGCTGATTCCATTGATCCACCATGTGGAGATGACGAGAGTGATACACCATGTTTAACTGGGAGATGGATAACACCTGCTGTGATGGCTATTTATCTTTTGATAGCGAATATCTTATTGATCAACCTGTTAATTGCTGTATTTAATAACATCTTCAACGAGGTTAATGCGGTGGCTCATCAAGTATGGATGTTTCAGCGATTTACGGTGGTTATGGAATACGAACAGAAACCTATACTACCTCCACCCTTTATTCTTATTTGTCATATGTATCTCCTGTTCAAATACTGCAAACGGAAATTAAAAGGAGTACGAGAGACTTATGACAATGGGTTGAAGCTTTTTTTGGAACCCGAAGATATGGAAAGGTTGTATGATTTTGAAGAGGATTGTGTGGAAGGATACTTCACAGAACAAGAGATGAAAGTACAACAGAGTACCGATGATCGGATCAAAGTCACGACAGAACGAATTGAAAGTCTTTGTCAGAAAGTGGATGACATTAACACTAAGGAAAACACTCAGGCTACCTCATTACAATCCTTAGAATTTCGCATTAGGAAATTAGAAGAAGTATCTACCGACATAATGAGTCATCTTGGGGTAATTCACAGGTTTATGGCAACAAGGAAAATGAGCGACGAACTACCTCCACCAACAATTCAAATGGAACGCATGCGACACGCCAGCGAACGCTCGGAGGCTGCAATGTCAGATGAGTCGCACTTGTCCATCCAGGCTAATTTACGAAAGAGACCTACTAGGTCATTGACTGAAGTGCGTCCCGACGCGTACATATTTGATGATGGCGCACATTACGAAGTCAGAACAGTGGCTGAAGAAGAAGATGAGCATATGGACATGGATGTCATTTCTGCGGCAGAAAGTCGAATGGAGTTGCATTTGCTAGACGAAAGGCAGCGAAGCTATGAGTCAAAAACGTCTCTGGATAATGACAGGGGAATTGAGGCAGACGAGGAACACGACAAACTTTCCTCTGGAGGGATGACGTTGGATCCGCTTAAGTATAGGTATGCAAATCGCCGGCGGGATTCTTTCGGAGGACGGAGAAACTCCGAGGGCGGATACGGTAAGTGGCGGAGTTTATATTCTTAATTCATAATGCTCTTGCAGGTTCTTTCAAGCCATATAAGCGAGTTTAGTGTAATTCAGGCTGGGGAGCGTTCTATTAAAATGTACATGTGCCTAACAAAACCAAAAAAAAAAAAAAACATTGGGTAGTCATTGTCTTTAATTTTCTATGATGGCTATAGAATAGACTCTGTCTATCTGTGAACTACCTACTTAAATGTATCTACAATAACGTCGCGTTAAAGGAACGAATTGATGTATTTTTGTATTGTTTTCTTCTGTTTGCCTATATTTCCCAATTATATGTGCATATCAACATCGCTATTCTTGTGTTCCAAATTGTGTTTTCCAACAGGAGATGAATCGCTCTCCAGTAGTAAACGCAGCCTGTCACGTAGACAGCTATCCCAAACGCAATCCGAACCCGATAATTCTGATCAACTCGCGCATCTGCCACCTGGACGCAGTGTGAAATTTGCTGAACCGCAAATCAACGTGATACCACCAAGTAGTGGTGGCGGCGGCGGTGGCAACTCTAGTACGCCTACGGTCACTACGACAGGTGGTCACGCGCACAACCCTCGTGCCATGCTCATGTCGATGCACACTGAGTATACGAGCATCACCGACGAGTTGGAGTCGGTGTGCGGTTTATTGAGCCCGCCGCGCACTCCTCGCCTGCTGTCGCCGCCTCGGCCTGGACAGTCCGCACCACCAGCTGTTCACAATCGTTAGTAAACAACCAAAATGCAACCCCCGACTTCGGACACCGCCAATTGCGCCAACAAAACACTCAAGAACAAAAGACACTTTATTGCAAATGTTGAATACCATTTTTTTGCTCGGACAAATTTTGTTTTATTTTGGCGCACCATTCAATTGGACTGCTGTTTTTCAATGCTATATCATTTTTTTAGTATCTATTTTCCTCTTCTTCGATACACAAAGGGTCTGATTGAGGTACAATTATGGGATTTGGATACTTCCTTGCTTTCATCCCCCTTCTTTACTGCGGCCTCAGCATTCTTGGATGCATGTTAAATATTCGTTATGTGGTTCTTTGAGGCATGCTTTTGACTTATAATGCACCATCTTTAATCTGATCTACAACCGTCTTCAAATTAACACTTACTAACACCGTGATGGTTATTTATCATATGAATTAAGAATGAACAGTTGCTGCCGAAACTTGAAGGCTGTTCTTTTATAGCCCATCGAAGGCGTTGCGCTTCCGAAATGTCCAACCCGGAGTTTGCCATCTTCATGGAAAAACAGCACTTGCGTAATGCCGAAGAGAATGATTATATGATTATGGAAGACCTCATTCAAAGGAAGTATGATGAAGATGAGGAAGAAGGGGCCAAAACAACTACATCCCATAATCCTGCACTATTACACGTGGTGCAGGAATCACGCGAGTTCCGAAACAATCGATTGTTACGCCGTGCAACCGCAATTGAAGATGATGCAACGCCAACATCAAGCTCATCTGTTTTTCGTAAGCAAATTCTATGTAGATCCCCGAACTATTCTACATTTCTATGTCTAGAATTTACAGATCGACAGGATTCCGAAGATAGTACGGATCAAGCGCCATTAATGCAAACGTCGATTCGGCGTCCCACCATTGTAGTGGACTCTTCGCAGCTACCCATCGCACAGGAACACCTCCAAAAGGCTGAGAGTAAAAATAGCTTGCATATGCAATCAGAGACGATGTGTTAAAGAATCTACACTAGCTATTATAGAAGCATACACCAATTGAGAGCGGAAACAGCAACAACGACGGAGATCAAATCAACTGCTTGCAAGATTAATTAGGAAAATGTCAGGGTTTTTATCTTTTCAGATTTCTTATTGAGCACTGATGCAGATTTGAGGTTTTTATAAGGAAGCTAATTTCCTTTGTATAGCAAGTTATTAATACCTGATGTTGGTAATGAATAGATTTCAGTATATTAAATATTGTGATAAATTATAACAATGATCAATGATAAGTGGTATAATTTTTGCATTTATATCAATGAACCATAAGTTCTAATTTTTTTTAAAAATCTACACATTGACAATATGTAGGACTAGTCATATGAAATAATTGTTTTATGATCTGCGCACTTATAAATTAACTGAAAACAATGTATTTGTATATTACCTCATTCAATTGTTTTACTTGTTGATCATTGATAGAAAATTATGCTTGCTTAAACAATGGAACTATTTATTTACAACGAAAGTGAAAGTTTGTTACCGAAATTGAATGTACAAATAATAGTCATATACATACATTGCCAAGAATTGTAGCTAAAGACATATGAATTATGAACACACCATGAAGACAAACCAGATATATATTTATTAACTAATAGGGTGTTTATTAGCTGATGCTCAAGTCCATACCAAATGATATATGAGAACTGTTCACGTCTTCAAAATCTATGCATATACTGATGAATACTTAAAGAGATGAGATATTTAGATGGTAATATCCAACGAATGTGTCTACTCATATATAAACAAGATTAATGTAAATTGTAACGTAAAACACATCCATCTCTAAGTGTGAACTATTTTACCAAGTACAAGAAATGTGCGTATCCTCTGACAGTATTTATGTATAAGAAAAATATCAAAATGGAATCAAACACATCCCAATACTCTAGCCGTGCTACTTCTACACACTTTTTTGAAAATTTGCTCTTGCGAAATCGATACAGTCGATAGATGATCTTGTAGTAGATAAATGTTGATACTTTCAACGGTAGACTAAATCAAAATAGTTTACAAAACTTTTCTACTCTTAGCGTTTTTATCACTTCTTGTAACCTGGTAGACTTTTTGTAAAGACTCCTGTGCATATCTGTATCATCGCATGTGTTTATAGTTCAAGAAATAACGCCAAGAAGCGGTTTATGATGAATTGGTAAAATTTATTCAAGGCATTACATTGCATTTCTTTGAAATGTGAGTTACACATAGATAAGACGGACACAATTTCATACATAAGAATGCTATGTTTCAAATAGTTTCCAGAACAAGCCAGAAGGTCTATTGCTTTTGAAAACGTCGAA
The DNA here is from genome assembly GCA_027574925.1 of Ecitoglossa quadriceps. Taxonomy (NCBI): domain Eukaryota; kingdom Metazoa; phylum Arthropoda; class Insecta; order Coleoptera; family Staphylinidae; genus Ecitoglossa; species Ecitoglossa quadriceps. Next base: position 103,808 of record JAODGC010011356.1, on the reverse strand, counting down.
ACATATATTGATGATTTCGTCGACAACGAAAAGCGCACTGTTATCAACGCACCCTTCCTTCACCAACTGCATATTAGACTAATTCGACTAGTTTTCAATCTGACTTTGTCAAGAATATAATGAGCCATTCTGTTATGATGAGCTTTTCAACAAATAAACTCTCACACAAGCAAATGCAATGTATCATCTTGTACTGTACATAGGAAATGTTCCCGATTTAGGCACATTTGTCGCCAGAAAGAAAATGCTGCGTTTAGCGGGTAATGCAGGGTATTTCATCGTCGGCTGTAATGTATGGTGCGGCACAGACCCTAAGGCCAAATGAGTAACCAGCATTACAGACTTTCGGCGGACGTGGAAGGTACGCTGCTGGCCCAGGAGTTGGCGATTTCAATATGGGTTGAATTTTACCAGGGATTGTGAATTTTGGAGCTTTACAGCGAAAGTTTTCTGTTGGCACGCTGGCATAGTTTGCGGGACCAGGGGATTTGCTTTTATCTCCAAGATCATTTTTCCCCATACTAAAAGGAAACAAATTATTTACTTCAATTGATATCAAGTGCTATACGATTACATGCTATAGGCTGGCGATGCCATCAAATGTGGGCATCTTGGTCCCAGTGAAGATGGCTGATTATATTGGTTTGGCCCAGGTGTACCACTCCGTCCAGGGGGAATTTGCCGCGATGACATTGTATACCCCTGACTCTTGATCCCATCTTGAATTGTGTAAGCACCGGGCCCAGGAGTACAGGATGGAACTGCAATGGATCAATCAAAGCCTATATTTATAAACACATCTTATATTTAGGATACCAAGAGCTTTCTTTGCAGAGGTAAGTGTGTATGCTGGGGCATTGTTTTTGCCAAGTCTAGTCATATTTCTTATATCGTAAGTTGGTCCAGGACCGGTGCTCCGCAAACCGCTTTGACATGCTGGTCGTATGCTGTATTGTGGATTTCGCAACCGACATGGGTCATGTTTTGGAAAACCAACTACAGGAGGCAACGAATATGCTCCTGGTCCTGGTCCTATAAAATTATGTCAATGAAAGCAAAACTGGAGATGTTTCTTATTTATTCTCTTGCGGAATCGTACCCTGTCCACGTGGAATGCAAGTGGCCATTTTCAATTTGTTTCAATGATTTTAACTTACATTAAATTTCAATTTTTTTGATGAAGTTCTTTCTGGTGAAAATAATGAATATTCAAAAGGGGGTTTGTGTTTGTCAAATAGTCTACTTTTTTTTGACTATGCTTTTGACTTTTTGCTCGGCCAATGCGATAAAACTTGTTTCTAATTATTTATTTAATTTTGAATAAATTTCGTGTATTTTTCATATGCCTGATAAAAGTTGATAAGTATTTGTTGTTTACATTAAAATACAAAATACATTAAAACTATATCATATGCAATAAATCAATTCTTATTCTCAATGGCTGCGTACAGTAATGATTAGCATGGAATTAATAATAACATTGGTGAAATATATACTTCATTGTACAAGCGAACCTATTAGCATAACATACATATCTATAGGTCGAAACATCCTCAACCTATTCTCAAACTTTATAGGAGTGAGATCATCAACATGCTGAACACATTGACCTGAAACTGCAAGAAATTAACAGAATCAGGACTGGCGCAGTGGGATGAACCAAGCGTTGAGTTAAAGCGCTAAGATCGACGCTTATGATATAAAGCTATGGTCTTCAATTACATCTAAAGACACTTTGACCTCTAAATTAAGAAGAAACAATCTGTCTTTTTTGTGAAAATGTATACGCGCGCTTTATACGCCTAGAACGCCTGGCGTTCACTCACAAGACTCGGGTTCGATCCTTGCTATAGGGAATTGTTTTTCAGTCCATTGTTTACTTCTTTCTTTTAAAATGTATTTTCATAGTTTTGGCCTCTGGCCTACTTGTTTAGCGCAGCACGTGCAGGACGTGCACCTTTGCTGACTCACCGAACATCTAGCCACAGCTGATCGCAGTTCATCGCAGTATTCGGCAACGGAAGGTCGTTGAACAAGACAAACTTTTGTGAGACATTAAATCATAATAAATGTCGATTGGTTTGTAACTTGTAGAAGAATAAAGTGCCTGAGAGAAAGCTACATTGTGGCTTTCCAATTAGAGCAACACAGATTATTCAGGTTACCAAATAAGGTATTTTCCATTGTGTCTGCAGTCATTTCAGTGCAACTTATGCTTGAATAGCATCAACATTGACCACAATCTACGTAAATTTTAAAAAGAAACTATCATAACATCACCATGGTCCTTAAAATAACTCAGGAAGCTTTTGATAACACAGTGAAGGAAAATATGGAGGAGTTTGATCTTAGTATGGCAGATGCAATTCAAGATACAATTAAGGAATATGAATCACAGGTAAATAAAGCAATCAGCAAAGTAGAACAACATTATATGAAATCAACTCTTTCCATGACTATTGTACATTGTTTATTTTCCTGACAGTCACCGCAAAATACTTTACAGCAGTACAGGTGATGTTTTAATTAAAACTTGTGGATTTGCAGGGTGCTGATTTAAGTCATATTATAGTTGACCTAATGGCTGTTAAAATTGATGCTGAAAAATTGCATGAAGCAATAGATGTTCTGAAGACATATGCAACAGCAAGTAGCTATGACATGACAGCTATCATTCCAGTGCTTACAGTGATTCAAATGGAGTGCAAAAGAAGCCTAACTTTTCAAATACTAGCTGGGAAGGATGGTTTATATAATCTTCTATTTGATTTATTAGAGAAACCTGGAATTGTTGATACAGTTTTTCAAGAATGCTTCAAAACATTGATTGTCCTAATGACTAAACAACCAGATTTGTTGGATGAAAGAGGAGTAAAGTATATTGTTAGCAATTTGTCGCAGAGTAAAAGTCAAGATAGTTTGACTTATCTCTTAAAATGGGTGAAAGAGTGTTGCATCCTACATGAGTTCAACAGGTAAGGCTTAAATTTTTGCTTGAATTAATTTAAAGTATATTTTTCTCTGCAGACAACATATTTTTGATGCTGGAATCCTAGAGCATCTGAAACCGCTTCTCGCCGACGCTAGTTCTGATCTTTTATGTGCTGTTCTTGGTGTTCTACGTGCATTGGTCCTCGATGATGATATTCGTGTAGAGTTTGGAAGAGCTCATGAGCATGCAAGAGCAATTGCTTGTGATACACTGTGTTCAATCACAAATTTACTTGAGAGTAAGTGCCGTGATGTCTTCATTTATTTGTATTTTATTGTTTTTTTTTTAGGGTTTAAGAATGATGCTGCCGTAATGAATGAATTGCTACTCACACTTTCTGCGTTGTTGGTGCGAGCTGAATTCTGTAAGAAAGTTGATGATGCTGGTGCATTGACCATCATCCATAAAGTAATGCAAGAGTTTGGCGACAATGATGTAAGTTTATCATGTAAACCGCATTTTGTCTCTCGTATAATAGTTAATTATTCATGAGCAGAAACTGATGAGGCAGTGTTTCAAAGTATTGAAAGCTCTTGCTGGTAATGATGACTGCAAAGTAAAGATTATCAAAATGGGGGCTGCACCTATACTGGTTCGAATTCTGAATCAAAATAAGGAGTCTCCATCAACAGCTGCACTGGGATTGGCCTGTTTTGCGTCTTTGACTCTACGCAGCAGTGAAAATTCAGAAGCCTTATACATCGCAGGCGCCCCATTAACCATTATTGAGACCATGAAATTACATCCGGAGTGTGAAGCAGTACAGGTAGATTTGCAATGGTTATTGCGTTCAAGGCAATAGTTACAATGATTTTATTTAGAAAAATGCAAGTTGGGCTATTCGGAACATGGTGTCGCGTAGTCGCCATCAAAATAAGGAGTTCCTCAGGTTGGGTGCAGATCATTTGCTTAAAACAGCTATGACAAAGTATAAAAAGAGTGAGTATGATATAAAGGCTGCCCTTAGGGATCTTGGGTGCGAGGTTGAATTAAAGGAGGAATGGACTGGTAAGGGTGGTAAACTAACGACAGATGCGACGAAAGCAAACTGAATCCTGGCATCCCAATTCCTTAAGTCATTCAATTCCTATACCAATGCGCTGAACACATCTCACGTTTACCTTAGTGAATGAAATGCTTATTTGGTTAAACAGTGTAATGGACCTAATATAAAGGAGTCTTTAACTTGTTGAATAATTTTGTACGCAGTTCAAGAATCTTTTGTACTAATCGTTATAAAATTAAACGTTGCTAATACTCAATTACAATGTAATTGACTTTACAAATTTTAATTTGTTAGACACTATCATAGAAACTTATAAGATGTTTGATGACATCACTGTTGTATCCTTCTAAAGTTGGTTTTCCCTTGACATAAGCGCAAATAGTGAACATTGGAAGGCGTGGAGTTTGGTACCAAATGTTTCGGATACCGCTCTCATTAGCTAAGCCGAGAGTGTTGAGTTGCAAGACTCCAAAATGAAAGTGTCTTCCATCAGAATGCACGCATTGGACTGTTACTGGCTTAGGAAGGTCCATTACCTTTTCCTGCAAACATATCAAGGGGGAATTAATAAGAGTCACTAAATTCGAGTTTTTGAGTAAGTCTTACTCCAAATTCTTGTCTAGCATAACTTGCAGCAGCAGTAAATGTCTTCAAAAGACTTCTCCCAAGAAATTGTTCATGAGTAACTGCTTCCCCATAAATATTACCGACTTTTTCAGTATTGAAGTCAGTGAATATCGTGTGTGGATGTCTTTTTGATACAGCTTTGCTTAATGCTAAAATGTCGTGAAGCAATTGGTGATATTGAAATACAAATAAAATGAAATAAAATACACACTTACGATAAATATCCGAAGTTTCATAAATATTTTCCAAATTTAATGTAATAGTATCTTTGATTGGATGTAAATCAGGGAATAGAATATCCAATCCCTCTTCTTCTGTTAACTTCTTTAGAGGATTGTTGGCTGTGAGGAAAGTCTCTGCAGTTAAATCAAATTGTATTCTATCTCCAGCTTTCTCAAAGTTGACTCTAAATTGCACATTATTAAACAAATGACGAGCGTTTGCCAATTGGGGGCCTCCCATGGACTCAATCAGTTGCAATAATTTTGATGTTAATAATTTCCTAAAAGCAGTGAAATATTAAAATAAATGCAATCAACCAATAAAGGGAAACATACATTCTTCTGTCAGGAGTAACACCATATACTCTTGGAAAATTATATGCAGGCCTTAATGGATCTTTGATTTTTGCCAACTTCTCTTGCTGAGCATCTAGAATATGTGAGTTCAAAATAATATTTTTAACTCTGTCATCTAGCTCTCTTGATGAGTTTTTAATAATATAAGAGTCTGGTAATCCATCTTTAATTTCCACTGTGTGTGTAATTCTCTGTGCCTGTTTAAAGCCTTCTAGTAAGACATTGTTGTCTTTCAAAGTGTGACATACTTTATCATGCCAATTTGGATGAGTATGGTCAAACAGCTGAGGCTTTGGTTCAAAGCCTATTATTTCCACTCTGATAAATTAAAATGTTATATGATTAATTTTATGAGATTACCTAAGGTGATAAACATACGGTTCAATTGTTCTTTCTTCTTTTACAATATCCAAAGCATCATAGATTGGGATGTTATGCTTAGCCAATTCTTTAAATGCGGATGTTTCGTGAGGTGTTTTCTTTCCTTGTATCATCCAATGCTTTTTTAGATGTCTCCCAATGTGCTGACGACACAGTGCTTGTGTTAATTTCATTTTTAGTGTTTAGATTTGACCAATTAGCAGAGAAATGTTTTCGTTGTTTCAGTATGTGTTTTAAGTTATAAAACGTAACCTCAATTTTCCAAGGAATGAAAGGAGGTGCAACAGCCTCGTTAACAATGAAAACAAAAATACAAATTATATAAATGATGAGATGAAAGGTAAAAATACACCATTACTAACTAAGAAAATTTATTAACTACAATTGAAGTATAAAACAAATCATTATTTAATTATCTCAAAACATAATCTTTTGGATATTCCATAATTTTTGGGAACTCTTCAATTTCTTTAGGATCATAATGATCCAATCTTTTGGGAACAGGCCTTAACTGTCTAATCTGATTTGAGACATTTTTCATAATTTCTGTGGGCACATTGTTGTCAGAATAAATATGTAGCCTTTCCATTGTGTACCTCCTCTGGAGACTACCATCCATATGATTGTAAATGGCTTTTTTAATAATTAATTTGGGATCCTTCTTATGCATATCATGAGCTAATGTCCAACTTGCACCACCAGGATATCCAGTGTGATGGAAGTAGACTCTCTTTATCCATTCATTTCCTGGTAATGCAATGTCTTTGCTGTTTATTATTACAACATGATCTCCACAATCATCTGAAATAATTCGTAGAATATAAGTATTCCTAAAAGCCTATAAATGACTTACTCATTGGGTGGTAGATTGGTTTGTTGGTGCCCATCAAGTATTTAATAAGCACTTTTGCAGAATCAAAAGGGTTTTGCCATGCTGCATCATACACATGCCAAATTCTTGCAAATGTTGCCCATTGCTAAAAGAAAAGTAAAATGTATCATAAGTGCAGAGAAAGCTTGTATTATAAAATTACCTGGACTCTTTTTAATGTGGACATATCTGTGAAATAATACCTAATTAAACTTGTAATAAGTTGGGAGCGTTGCAAGAGCAATGATAAGTGACAATAAGGTAAAATGTCAGATAGGTTAACTTCGTCCTGTAGTTCAGCAGTTTTCCAAATATTTTCCATGATCCTGCTAAGAATATTAGATAAATATAGTGGTGCTATTGAGAGGGAAACAGTTGAAACATTTTATTTTATCGTCATTAGTTCAAAATAAATTTATGTATTAGTATTTTGTATATTAAGAATATGCAATATAAAGTGTTATTTTAATTGATATATTTCGTAAAATAATTCATACTTTATTATTTTAAAATGGAACTATACTTTTTGTTGCACTCCACTGTATACAGCAGTATCCAAATTGTCTAGAAACGATCACAATGACTCACAAACAATGTATATGCATGCTTGCATTATTTTATTATATCAAACTTTCTGAGCGCCCAGCCCTTGCTTGTCAACGAAAAGCAAATTAAAATTCTTCGTGGAAATATCACATGCAAACTGGCGTCAGAAAATCAAGATTGTGAAAATATCTTTACAGATGCCATGGAAGTGATGGATATGTACTCCCCAGGTACATCATATTCTTCACAGGCTGGTAAGCCAATTGCTAATAAATTGAAATTTTCTTATGTGGCCGTTTTACTAATATTGCAAATTGGCAATTTATTTAAGATGTAATCATAGTCCATTTAATGTAATGAATTTTGCAGGATCTTATTTGCCTCAAATTGAGGAAAATGATACACAAATAAATCCTAGACAGCGAGTGATGGAAATTCTAGATAATCTTGAAAATCATGTTGAGAAATTAAGAAAAGACGCCGCAAAGCTTGAGGAAGAAAGGGATACTATTATGGGTAGTCTAGATGCTGTTAAATTATTACCAATTTTGAATGATTTAAAAGGGTGTAAGTGGTGCTGTTAATTTTATTGAATAATTATGCTTTCAAGCCAAATGTGTTTTATTTTAGTGGATAAAGATGAAGCTCAACAGTATTTAGAACGAATAATCGACCGCATCCACACAGTGTCAGTAAGTGTATATACTCTTAGAGATAAAACTCAAGAAGATGCCTTGCATCAAGTAAATCGACTAATAGATAATCTAGTGTTGCTGTTGAAAGCAGACCATGAAGCAGCGCGAGTTCGTTGTCTTACATTTATGAATTCATGTTCATCACAAAGTAATGGACATACCGACAAAATTTTTGAATCTGCCTTGTTAGGTTGTACAATTGATGATCAGAAACGAGTTAAGAAACGTCTCTTGGGACTTCTTAAGTATTTAGACAAGATGGGAATAGTTTCAGAGGTATAATGGTCTGATGATACTTAAAAGATTTATATATTTAGGGTGACTTTCTCAAGGATACGCAAAATGACGCAACTGCATATGTACATGGTGTTTTCACATTTTTATTGTTCTTCCTATTCTAATAGACGTTTATAAAATGTTGCATGGTGATAAGAGGCGTCATTTTTACTTCGAGTTGTTTGCGTTAATGTAGTGGTAAAGTACAACTAGGAGGAAGAGTGTTACTCCAAGGGCGTTTGCCAAGACTGCCAGATGTACATCAGTGACCATTCTGTAACAAGCAACAAGTTGTTATGTATTATAATTTTGTGCTCATACATAGCAATTTTGCATGCTTTATCTGGATTTTTCAACTGTAATAATAAACAACAAATCTACTGTTACTCAAATGTGTCCCATCAACAAATTGCTAAGCATTTGTTTCAACTAAACCAATAATCTGTAAAATACAAAACTCTTTAAGCAATAATTTCGAATTTCCATTGTTAACTTTAAACATATAAATTGAGTACAGGGGGCGTTCTTGTCACCAGCCAGCAACTGGTTTTTCAGTTGATTAAGTATTTTGTTTCTTATAACTTGCAGGTTTCACTCACAAACGTAGTTTTTTTCTCTATATGAAAGTTTTGCAGCATCCATGTTCATGCAATAAAGTACCCAAGGAGCTCGTACACTAGAGTGGTGAGTAAATATAATTGATCATATGAACAGTTCTGCGTATAACCTCCATTTGCACTAGCCTCACCATCATTCAAATATTAGCACTTACTTGTTTTTTATAAAATTAGCTCCCCTAATAGTTAACTAGCAGCGTATTTTAATAATTTGGGTTTATCTTCATCAGCGACGTGGCTTTCGTTGAGACAAAACCTAGTTGACAGTAAACACGAAGCGCTGCATTTTCATCATTAGTTAGAATTTTACTCACTCCTGGCGCTAATCGGCGCTGTTTTTAAATTTCAGATATTATTCCCTCAAAATGCGCTGTGTATCAATTTCCAATGAATTAAAAGTATCACAATGGCCAGACGGGAAGGAATTATATTATTATAAGTCCCGCAGTGGAGATAATTTGCCAATCAACTCAGTGTCGTGGGGTAAGAATGGAACTTGGCTCCTTATGAGTCAAAGCTACGGATTTGCTGAGATCATTTCTCTCGGCGACGAAGCAAAGAGGTTGTTTACAATCCAGAATGTAAAGAATACAACATGCGCTGCATTCCAGAATTCAATAAACCGCCGTGTGTCAGTTGGTACTTCAACAGGGCAACTTGTAACCTATGACTTGAAGTCCAAGTGCATTAAGCAACAGTTTCCAATGCAGCAGTCTCCATATTTTAAAATAGAACACAGCATTAAAGATACTCATTTGCTGGGAGGGTGTAAGGATGGAAGGGTTTATATCTACAGAATGAATACAGGCAATCAAATTGCTGCATTAATGCTACCTAAATCACCTACATTAACAAACTTCAGGTGCCATCCAGTAAAAGCCAGTATAGTTGGAATATGTGGTGAAAAAGGAGTTGTTGCTGTTTGGGACTATAATGTGGAGAAGCCTATTGCTTCCTATGAAGGACACAGGGCATTTGTATCAGATGTGCTATTAAGGAATGATAATGTTTTATCAGTTGGTGCGGATCGTCGCTTTTCTTTGTTTGATTATCGTACAAAGAATTGCATTCTTGAGGAATCATTTAGTAATTCAGCAACTGCATTTGACTTGCATAATGATGACATAAGTCTAGTAATTGGTTTTACAAACGGGCAGGTATGCGGATTTGACTTGCGCTCCATGAAACAAACAACTCAAGTCCTCGCAAAACATACAAGTCGCATCAATCAAATTTCTTTCGACACCTGTTCTGGTAAAGCAAGTACCTTAGTAGTAGAAGAATCCATCACGGATTCTATTCAAAACAGTTCCGAACAACAATCGGAAAACTTCAGCGCTATTTATTGTGATGCCCCAGTGAGGAACGCGGATTCAGTCAACGCAAATTCTCCATGTACTGCCAATCAAAGTGATTCCTTCATGGCTGCATTGTCAATTAATTCAGATACTGGAAAGTTAGAAGATTCGACAACAAGGGCAGCAGGTGATCGAGTGCGTCGATGTTTAGGTCCAGTCCAAGATCTGAAAAATAGCTTTGCTTCGCCGAGGGTTGAGAAAGTTGTTGAAGAACCAGAATTGGAAGCTGCTTGTGGAGATGTTCAAACAGAGGAATTTTCATGTAATCCGAAGGCAAACGTAATAAAGTCTGCCGACTTCCTAAAAGTTGGATCCACACCTGTCAATACAAATTCACCTGGCTTGTCTCCTATTTTTCCATTAGGGGGACTTGAAAGACAAGAAAGACAGCTTGGGATGATGAATAAGGAGGATATTCGTTCGATGTTAAGGGAAATTGTAAAAGAAGAGGTTGGCGAGTTGCGCGAAGAACTGAAGAGCCATATGTATGACTTGAAAATGAATACAAGACAACATTTATTTGCCTTGCAGTGGATGGTTAATAAGTTGTCGGTGGATGTTGAAGAGAGTATTGAACGTCTTCGTCAAACTAGTTTTAATTCTGAGGAACAGTTTTAAACGAATTGATCTTTGAGAATCGTTTAACGATTTGATGATTATTATTGGATATTTTGTTACTAACTTACTTCTAATATCTAATATCTATTTTTATACTGGAATAATGATTACTGGCCTTTTTTATATAAAATATGTGTTTAATTTACAGTAAAAAATAATTTGATGGCTTGGTTTTTTTGGCTGTCTGCCTTTGCACGTTTTACAGGTTCCGTTATGTACTTCATTTGAAATTTTAGGCTCATCACTAACCTCTGTGAAACGTGAATAGTAAGGTGGTTGCGATTGGTGTTTGTTTCATTAACAATTAATAAAATGAAAGTAAAGTGCAGAAAAGACAACACTCCTAGTAAAAAGCGAATGAAGGCTACAAAACCTGAAGTATCCTTGGATGATACACTCCAAAGTATTTTTGAGGATGTTGACGAACATTTTTCAACCATGAAAACAGAGAATGTAGAAAATAGTTATATAGTAATAAATAAAAATCATGGTATAAGTGATAGTAAGTATGATGTAGATCAGGAATCAGCCATGGATAGTAATCAATCTATGCCAATAATATCAGGCATCAAATCATTTGCCCAATCTTCTAAATCTATGAAAACAAAAATGCATCTCAAGAAACTGGGGAATGGAAATCATATAACACTGAACAGGGAATCTCTTGAAAAGGCTATAGACATACTATCTTCTCAGCCTGAACACAAGAAGAAGAAAAGTAAAGCAGACCTGCTGAAAACCAAATTTCATAGGACCTGTCATGAAGGATATGATTACATGTTGGAAATAGTACATTGGCAATCATATGCATTTATGGTGAGAGCAATAAGAAATCTAATTCTAGAAAGGGATTGGGCACATTTAAAGGAAATGTTAAGGATGATGTTGAAACAACCAAAAATTCTAAAAAACTATATAAAAGAAGTATTTTATAAGGTATTTTTATTTTATTTACATTGTTAATAAATGTTTTTTTTAGATTACTCATCTATATTTTTTGATTAATGCTGATGAGATGGACCCTGTTGTGATTGAAAATTACTTCACATTTTGCTTTTCAATTTTCGATGGGACACAGAAACCAATTAGGGAATTTGATATTTGGTTTAATGACATAACTGAATATTAATTTGTTAACAAACGTCTTAATAGGTAATATAGTATTCCTTCAAAGTATCATACTTAAAACTTCCATTGATGGCGAAAATTATCCTTTCCTATGAATAATTTTCTTTATATTCTTCTATTAAAATGCAAAAGTACATATCTTGAATTAAAGATACTAACTGTATTGGGATTAACTTTCTATATTCTAATTAAATAGACAATAATTGGCGCAAGTAATAAATAATCATAGTTATAAAAAAGTAACAAACGAATTTATTTAAAATCAATCTAAACTATTCCGTACTGACATCAATTTCTTCCATTGAAGCGACAGTCGCTTCAATCAACAGTCCAAAATCTAAATCAGTTAAACTGGCTTTGGCTGTAAGCAAATCTAAGAATGTATCTAATGGTGACAATCTATCTGCTGATGGGAAAGCAGTCAAACCAAATTGGTTTCTACTCTTTTGCACTGAATGAACCCTCGATCCGTTTTGTCCTTCCACACCAGATAAAATATTAGTAGCATGCTCCCTAGCGCGAATCATGAGACTCATTGGATGATTCCACTGGTTCATAAGTCTCTTCGCTCGGGATCTTGGTAGTAATGATAGTAAATTCAGTTTCTTCTGTACGCCTTCTTTTGTGTCGTCAATGTCTGCCATTATTATTTTCATTACATCCACTTGAAGTTCAAAAACGTGTCGATGTACGTACTGAAGGAAGATATTGAATTTCAATGTTCTGTACCCGAGAAATGTGAAAAATGATGTGAAACCTAGTGGTAAAGGAAATGCAATCGCTTCCACAGCTAGGAAATATCTTTCTAGACTTGTGAATAAGATGTACCGCTTTTCTTCAGGCAGTGTGTCTCTGGAAAAATCATTTCATGTTAGAAAAGAATTCCAGCAAGGAGTTAATAATTTGGTTTTTGTTAGACTTACATGTAAACAAATCCTTTATCATGTTCATATCTCGCATCAAATGTTGCTACTTTACATAATATTTGACACAAAAGTCGTGATTGCTCAAGTTGTGCAGCGATATATCTTGTTGCGACAGCATGCACGTGCATTGGAGTTTGAGATTGCCATTGGAAGCGACTCATTTTGTTCTCAGTGCTTTGTTTTAACAAATGCATACTTAATTCCCTTAAATTCTGTAAGAAACAAATTGTACAATCTGCGCCTTCTATTTAAAGAAAATTCATACCACTGATATAATATGTTCCTGTTTACTAGCAGTACAACTCTCCACTTCATAAAAAGGTAATGCATCACTTTGACTCTTCATAGAACTCAAATCTATTGTACTAGACAAAGCAATACTTGCTCCTGGGGACATTGGCGTACTTGAGCGCGACAAAGCTTCCGGTTTATAACAAACCAGGGAGACTAGTAACTTTTCTACAACCTGACTTGGCTTAAATCTCTGTTTGCCTTTTGCATTTCTGACTAGAACGTCCCACAATTTTACCCACAAGTCTACTCTGTACGGGACAATCCTTTGTTGTGGTGAGAGTAACATCATACTTGCGTTCCACAATGCATCTTGTGACAAAGAAATTGTACGTCCATTCATTTGCACTTCTAAATCACATCCAACGCTTTGTGTCGTGACAGGTAGAAGGTTTATTAATTGTGAGGCATCAGACGGTAAATTTCTTTGTACTAACGCATAAGAGCTGCCTAGTAAGAATTCCTTTAACATTTGTGGGAATCCTAGAGTTGTTTGTACTTCTATTTGAGATGAAATCAAATCGATTGCTATCTCCATGTCTCCTTGATGGACCAAAAAGTAGTGAATAATGGCTAATTTATTTTCTAATGTTGTATTACTTTTAAATGTTTCTATTAGTTGGGTATTTGGTACGTGTAAATCAATTAATTCTAATGTCACTAGGTTGAGGACAGAATAAGTGCCAAAATTAATTAGGGGTGTTAAACAAATCTGGGACGTGTCTATGTAGGGTAAAGGAATATCCGTGGTAATATGATTGGATGGTTCATGAATCATTGATATGTCTAGAAGTTGTGTGCAGATTCCTGGAATGTAGATCATCATGTGATCATCTACGATACAGAAAAGTAGAAATAAGTACATTGTTTATCAGTAACTTTTGATATGTATAGTTACCGTAGAGTTTGAAAAGTGGTCGAATTGTTTTTGCCTCCTTCCATTTAATCCCTGGTATTACACAGTGAAGCACACAACTTTGATGTAAAACAGTCACCGAATATGCAAAATGAACTGGTGTTTCATCATCATTATCTTCTAATTTTGTAGTATCTTGAATGGGCTGAAAATAATATGTCAAACAAGAAATATTTAAAGCAAAAACAAATGAAATCCATACCTGGTATAAATAATGATGACAAATGCATGCAATTCCTTCAGAATCTGTAAGCACCATTAAATCTAGAGAACAGTTGTGGATTCTTAGAGGTACTGTATCATCTTCATAAATGTTACAAGGACTTGTTGATAAATGCGGCAAGTTAAGAGGAATATTTAACTGAAAGACATTGACTAAGTTGATCATATTTATTTTGTACAAACAATTTTTGTCAAAAACTTAATTATTTGAATGTATAAAATATACTTACCACTGTTTCATGTGGTAAATCGTCATGGAATTGCAAACCACTCAAAGTTGGTGATACTTTATAATTTGGTTCAGCTTCCTCTCCTTCGACAAGACTTTTCATTGGTTTCTTGTAATGAATATAATACAAAATTTGATGTACTGTATTCCATTGCGCCCAGATAAATACCCGGACTAGAGAATCTACTAAAAAGTTTTCTAGTGCAAACGTGTCTGCTAATTGTGATATTTGATATTGTAAAACACCTAAAACAATCAATATACATTTTCACAAATTATACTTGATTTCACAAGGAGGAGAAAGAAAGAAATATTTGCGTTTACTTACATTCTTCATGTATTAGCAGCAAAAACATTTCCTTTTGTTTTTCATTTAAGACAGATTGCTTTTTGTATAGAAATTGTATCATAATTTGTTTTGATCTTTCAATATTTAACGCGCATTGTTCCCGACTTTCCAATTTAATTACAAATGGTTTATAAACGAACGAATCGTTAAATTCCTCTTTGACAACATATCCCAGAAGAGATCGATTTGCGTTAACTGATGATTGAATAACATTTAGTTGTTCTTCGAACGTGTAGAGAACCTTTAAAGTGTTTTCCGTGTAAGAATATATTCCAATTCGGCTTTTTGATGTGTTGTTTGTTGCTTGTGATGTTTCCACCCATGTGAAAAGAACATTTCCATCTTGTTCTTGTCCTAAGAGCCTCCATTCTTTTACATCCGCTAAAAAATAACAACAAAATGTAGTGAATTATTTGCTTACATTTAAGTTACATTAATGAATTTTGAAAATATATATTCATTGCCTACAGGCAAAGGGCGCATGCGCGCATGGAAATGGGAAATCAATATGAAAATAAATATCCAATTTTCATAAACTTATTGAACAGGTCTTTTGTTGTGTATAAATATAAAACATTCCTTTATTAATTACCTTCTTTGTCCCTTTCCAACACAAGCAAGCATAATTTAGCGACTAAATTATCCACCGCAACCATAATTTTCTCACGCACGTTTCCCTATCAACACTCCCTATTTCACTGCGCGTTTTCCATTCGAGAATGCGCCTTATGCCCCGCAATACATCTATATATTTATACTGAACGTCCTCGTAAAGTTTTAGTTCAAAGTTTAATTCTCTTGATAAATAAGGTAACTAGGTATTTAAAAGTTCACGTTTATTGAGTTTGTGAGATAATAAGTTTAGCGACAGATATTATCGTAGTGTTTAAAAAAACATTTGCATTAAATTTCTTTTTAAATAAGCACTAGCAATATTTGTAAATGTAATTGATATACTTATATTGAACACTCACCAAGTTATTATTGATGATATAATCCGCTGCTGCAGAGTCATAGAAAATATCTCAGATAACATACGCATAAATAAGTTTGAACAAACTGATTGCTTTGTACCGCGTGGAATTAAAGTCATTGTGTTATCTAGTAATATCGCCACATAATTATGTAATTAAATTTTATTCAAAAGGTTTCAAATAAAGCAATTTGTCAACAAGATAACGCTTTGAATGGAGCAGCCGAAGCAGCCCATCGAGCAGCACTGCAAACAAAAGTCTGTTTTTTTTTTGGTAAAAGAATTTTAGACGGGTTACAAACAAAATATCATTATCAATTTAAATGGGAGTATTTATAATTGTTTAAACACTGTTTATAATTTCGAACAGTTAGATTCTTATTGTGAATAACAACGAGTAGCGTATCTCACTGGCAGATGGTGCGCGCGAAGAATGAAGAATTTTGCCGACAAGTTCATTTTTGCATTACTTTGTGTGCTTTGTGTCGTTTTGATCGTTTCAGTGTCACGTCATAACCTTAGTTACACCTAATTATTTATAATATCCTGTTACTTGATTAGAAAATATAATAATTATCTTTTGTTGATATGGCACATTCAGACCTTGATGCTAAATACCACAAACTAGCAAATGAATATGCAAAGGTAACAAGCCTTAACACAAGTTTAACATCATATTTTATTGTTTTCAGTTGTACATTGTTTTGCAACTTTGTAGGTGAGGTCCCAAGCAACAGTATTAAAGAAAGCAGTACTTGATGAACAGACTAAAATACTGAATTACAAGGATGTTGTCAAGGAACAGGAACAGAAAATTAGAAAACATGATCAGGAAATGGACAGTCTCACTTTTCGAAATGAACAATTGAGAAAAAGAGTTTTAATACTACAACAGGAACTGCAAAATGTGAGTGCTCCCAAGAAAGGAAAGACAAAAGTTGTACCAGAAAGTCCCAATCATTCCAATTACTCTATCATTGATGAGGAACTCCACAAAAGGATTTTAGAGAATGCTCAGTTGGCCAGCCAGGTGAATATTCCATTGCAAATCAATAAATATGTTTGTTATATTTTATTAACATGCATATTAAGTTAGCAGATAAAGATCTGGAAGTAACAAATTACAAAGATAAAATTGAATGGCTTGAGGATAAATTTAGGAAACTAAGCTCAGATCTAGATGCAAGTACTGCTGAACTGAGAACTATAAAACAAAATAAACTCACTGAGGAGACAGTAAAGGAATGTAAACAATGTAAAGATGTAGGTACATTTAAATAAGTTGTTTGTGGCATGTTTTCAATGGTAGTAATCACATTTAATAGCATATTACTCTTTGCAGAACCAATATTGGAAAGAAGAAGCAGAAAGGTGGAAGGTTGAATGTGATTTACTTAGATCCCGCCCGGAAGCTAATGAACAGCTTACGGAGTACTATGAAACTCAAATTGCAGAGTTAATTGAAATAAAAACTGCATACAAATCTGAATTTTGTAGTCTAACAGCCGACAATGAAACTCTTGAAACCCGCCTCGAGCATTTGCTTCTTGAGAAACATGCGTTGGAAAGCATCTTAGAGAAGAGCAATGAAGAACTTCTCACTACTACTGAGAATTATAAGGGACAGTTGGACGCTATGACGGAACACCTGGCAGCGCAAAATGAGAAGATAACGCGGCAATGTGATGAGATCCAAGTTTTAAAACATTATTTAAGTGTGAAAAAATAAGTTAAGTCAAAAATATACGTTGTTGTAAATATTAAGTTAACATCTCGTATGTAGGGTTACATTATGGGGCGCATCATTTAAAGTTTCAAATGTTTGGAACAATTAGTTTGTGATGATAATCACATCATTTTGACTATTTTAGTGCTTTCGAATTTTCAATTAGGAAAATGTTTTGCTCACTCTGCATAAAATAGAGTATTAATTGTTAATAATTAATAACTTAATTAATAATAATTGTTAACTCTAATTTGAAGTTTTGCTGAACTGTATTTTTAATTTTAATTGTGTAAACTGTGAAGCAAGAAAACTCTTAATGGCTATATTATAACATTTATACACAAAATGTAATTCTACATAGCAGGAACAATTTTCTGTGTCACCACTATAAAAGACCAATTTCATTTAAGTCCAGTAGCTCAGCAGAAACAAAAATAATCAAATACAAAAATAAGTAGACACTAGCATAGTTGCCTAAGAGGACTACCCAGTAGAAGAGGAAGAGTGGTATGATATAGTCATCTAATCCAATCGTATTGCAAATGAAGCACCACATGAGCATCCCTGCTCTGCAAGTGGATTGTTGATAATCTTGAAGGAAGCGCGGATTAACTCTTCTTGGTAATCTACAGTAGCTCCCTTAACAAATTCTAATGATGTAGTATCTATTACTACTTTAGCTCCATCCTTTTCAAAGACTCTGCAAACAACTGATTTAGAAATAATTGCTATATCAATGCTAATGTTATAGCATACTTATCATCTTCATTTATATTCTTGTCCAGGTTGAATTTGTATGTAAATCCAGAGCAACCACCACCTTCAACAGCTACCCTAAGGAACTCACTACTTTCTTTAGTAATAATGTTGTTTAAACGCTTGGCGCATTGTTCGGTAATGAAGATCTCGGCTTTAACATTATCCAGTGGCTTGAAAACTGCCGTGCTGAGATGACGAGCAATTGTGGCTTGTCGAAGAAGTGAACTCAGGAACATTGTAAATTTTGTACGTCGACTTCTAACATTTTAGTTGTGTATATAAATTTAAACCATTTGTGCCTAACCTTTAAATTGTGCTGCAAGTGCGTAACTTTCCA
This sequence comes from Ecitoglossa quadriceps, assembly GCA_027574925.1. Lineage (NCBI taxonomy): Eukaryota > Metazoa > Arthropoda > Insecta > Coleoptera > Staphylinidae > Ecitoglossa > Ecitoglossa quadriceps. The sequence goes on along the minus strand of JAODGC010011356.1, from coordinate 85,387 downwards.
GATTGTACTCTAAAACTGTTTTCAACTTCTGTGTTGTTGCCTTGATCAACTGGTAGCAATATCTCTATGGTAACATTGAGAGATGCAGGGAGTCACCAATTATCAGCGTGATGCCTGGAATTTTTTTTGCTCTCAACAATGTTATGTTTAAATTATTACAGAATCCTGTACTAATAACTTGCGCAAAACTTATACATTATCGTATATTATTAGCGTAATTTTCAAATTAATTATAGGTAATTTCTTTGGTTTTTAATTTGTTTATTCGAATAAGTTTATAAGTAAATTGTATATTCGCATGAAATGATAAATTCAATTTAATTAGGAAAACCCGTTAATCTTGTGGAATACGGAAGTACTGCACAATTCTTAATCCCCTCGTAGCCTTCCCTAATCCCATGTGGAATGAGGTACCGCATGGTAAGAAGGACGCAGTTTTTTATTATTTAAAAGGACCGTAAGCACCACATATTTCTTCATGAGGAATGGAAGGAAAGGAAGAGATTAACTATAATTGGCTTAAATTGCAACGATTTGAACGGGAAGTTAAGTTTAGATTAATAGGTAATGTTCCACGCAAAACAAAGTTGAAGTAAGCTTGATTTTTTCAAGAAATAGGTAACAATGAGGTGGTTATTTAAGGATTTTGGCACCCACTATTAAATAAATATTTTATTTTTTCTCCTTTTCAAATTAAGGTGGAATTACTTAATTACGATGTTTCTTTTACTTTATTGTTTTTCTTTCTTCTTTTTTTTAAATTTATTTTGTTACAAATAAAGCGGGTAAAGAATGGTGTTATAAATTAGTTATTTTACGTTGTGCTCGTAATAAACATATAATTGCGTCCTCTCGTTTTCATATTGCGTAGCTGGACAGAGCACTGCAACTCAATGTGTATTTTGGGAGACTAAAATAGAACTTCGAACAGCTTCGCAAAATATTATAGCGCTAGTTGCCTTATCGATTTACCTGCTCCCAGTCGGAAGAACCAAGAACTACAAGTTTGTTCAGAGCCGTGTAACTTTAGGTTTATTTATAAACCCCGAGTTAGAACTTTAGACCCCAATTATTCTGCTTTTTACCAACAGCATGTGGAACTAACATTTCATTACACTACGCTTCAACTGTGCTTAGCAATACGTTTGCTCTGAAATAGTTTAATAATTAAGGCCTTGGGCAGAATCAGTTGTTCTTTCATTTCATGATGTATTTTAATTGTTTAAACAATTACATTGCATTGGACGAGTACGTGCATAGAAACTCAGCAGAGTTAAAAAAAACCACAAACAGGGAGAGCAGTCCGAAGCACGTAAGTGGAATAGAGGGAATACTATGCGCTACACACTGTGAGAAAACAGCCGCGCTCTAGGCAAGAGCGCAAATTTGGGCTAGCGCAAGTCACAGGTAGACCAGCGATTGAGGAAGATGCCTCGCTTGTTATTGTGTATATTGAGCGTAACTATTGTAATGCGTTGCTTCTACTGCGCGGTATAGTTTTACGGTATTTTCTGTGCGCGTAATAAACAATAGATATGCGGCTCAATTATTTGAATGCTATGGGAAAGATTCCAATGTTCCGTCGCGTGTTTGTGCCTATCATTTTATGCAGTGCTGGATTAATTAACGCAGTTTGTATGGAATCATTTAACGTTGAATAATGAAGGTCAGTGATCATACTTAAACTATTGTTTAGAGTACAGAAGGTTTTCATAGAATTACGTTGAATAGAAAGAGATGTTCTTTGATTTAATGTACCGCTTTGCTCATAGAAACACAGCAGCGCTAATAATCTACGCATGGGTAGTTTCTACAATGAAATTACTAAATTAGGCGGCATGCTGATATAATTGAACAAGTCAGGTGCGGGTAAGACGGAGTGCATACTATGCGCTGCATTTGGTATTAAAACAAACTCGCATTAAACGTAAAGGTGAATTTTGGCTCGTGTTAGTCGACAGCTAAAACGGGTATTGTGCCAGATGCCCGGATTGTTATTGTATACATTTGGGAATGGATTGCGTCACTTATACATCGCCCGGTGCACAAAGATGCACTCCTCAGCACTTCATGTTTAGTTAATCCATTAAATACAACTCTTCTTCAGTGCAAGTGGAAAGTTTTCGGGGTACCGTTTGTGTTAGAGATTATCTTCTAGTGCAATTTAGGATTTATCAACATACTTTACAAACAGGAATCAATAGCAGTTTGAAAATTAATGTCAGTTGTCTAAAGCGTAAGAACTATGTTGCACTTAAAATCAACGTGCGCTGAAATAGTCTTTGTTGTCAGAACGTGAGTGCAACGTTTTTTCGGTATGTTTCGCATTTTAATTTCTAAACAAGGACCTGTTTTGTACGAGGTTGTGATTCGTAGATAGAAAAAACTGTAAATAGTGTATTATTTGTTTTCAGGAATTGCCGGAATCAATAGGAATTAAGGTCTACAATTTCGTCTTTAAGCGTAGTGTGTTATTCACTCCTACAGATCGCCGAAGAAAATAAAACAGTTCTTTTCAGAACTAAAATATTTTTTGAATAAGAAATAACTTTGAATTTGTTATATTAATAAATTTATATTTGGTCGGTTCTTAAAAATATAGCAATAAATATACTCCACGTTGCTTCCCTGTCAGTCATATGGATTAGTAGTGCGCGATAACCCAGGTTTGTTTTCCAAAGTATAGCATTAAATATATCCGATGTTCTCCTCCTTGCAGTCATGCATATGGCTTACTCGTATAAGGCAAGGCGTGGTAACCCGGGGGTCGTGGGTTCAATCCTCAGCCACGGGTGGGTTTTACAGAAAATTCTTGAAAAATTTAAATGGGCTGTCACCAATGGGACTTCGCCGGCTCAGCCGGCGAAGTCCCATTATAAACGGCTTCGCCGGCTCTGCCGGCGAAGCCGTTAATAAGATCGCGCTTCGCGCGATCTTTAAGACAGCTGTCTTACAAAATTCAAAATCCAGGCCTCCCCTTCTTCGGGGAGGCTCCTCTTATGCTTTTTTGGAATCGATCTTATTTATTCTATCATTTTCTATGTATCGCATATACATTCTAATGGCGTATGCTTCTATACTTGCACATATATATTGGGTTGGGACCTGGAAGCCGAGAATTTTTCTAAGTGTTTTTTAACTATAGGCAACCCATTTAGTTCTTTATTTGAATTTCTATTGCACTATAGAACTTCCATAAGTCCTTTGTAATTCAGAATTATTCGAATTTTTTCTAAAATCGTCTTCGGAGCTGGGAATCGAACCCAAGACCACCAGGCTACCACGCATCGGCCAACCTCACCAAGCCAAGTCTTTGACTGGTAGCCGTGGAACATATAATGTATTTATTAAGATAATTTTAACCCACCAAACAAAATAAAAACAACATTAGTTGAAAAATAAATACTATAAAGAAAAATAAAACTAAACATGAAAAATGCAAATTATTTATTAATCAAATAGTATTATAGTTCTGAAAAGAACTTTTTTATATTCTTCGGCGACCGGCCTAAATGGTTCAAACACACTGGTTTAAAGACCTAGTAGAAGGCTTGAAACGCTATTGACCTGGACAATTTCTGAAAATAAATTGCACCCCAATTAATATTATTTATACTTATGTATTACAAATTATGAAAACATTATGCTTTTGTTGGAAATTAAGTCGCAAAACATGCCGAAAAAACAATCAGTTCACTTATGTTCTGATAGCAAACAATATTACAGTTATTGATTCTTGGTTGTGGTATGTAGTTTATGTTTAATGCTAATTTGCAAAAGAAGGAAATCTTTAACACATACCGGACACTGAAAACTTTCCACTTTATCCGTGCACAAAAAAATGATTTATGTCGCGGCACGTTGACTAATATGCATTTAATAGAAAAATTTAAACACGAAACGGCGCAAGCATATCTTCCGAGAGGCGATATGCAACTGGTAAGCGCAGGAAAACGTGTCGCAAGGGTTGCGCTGAATGTAAACAATAACAAGCGGAGCATCGCATATAATGCCCAGTCTTATACCACTAAGCCATATTATTGACTGGGTGGAAAGGAACAATAAACGTATTTGTGAATACAATTTTAAAATAAACATAATACTAACAATACTTCAAGTTAAATTGAAATTGAAAAAGGAATGGAAACAAACAAAGAAAGTCAAAAGAATTGAATTCCTGTAAATATTTTTTCACATAAATGTATGTCGCAAATTTATTAGACATCAGATTTATAAATAGTTTGTATCAAATAACATTTTGCCATACAATTATTTGCAATCTACACTTCGTATTGCGTAGATTAATAAAAACAATATCTGACTTGAATACTTATACAATGTACATAATCTTAACAACTTAACAATTATCCGCGCGAGGAAGACAAATATAGTTTGCATTTACTTACAGTGTTATAAAATAAGTACAATAAATTAACAAGTGTGTTTATGTTTTTACCAACAGACTCATCGCAAAATTACATTGTCGTAGAACTCCTTTGACTCACGATGCAGCTGGTGTTTCTTGAAAGGATTCCACGACAACCTCTTATTGCCCGTATGTTGCGCCATGGAACCACTCGGACTGGACATGCCACTGGAAACCCCTGAACTGCTACTATGCGTCGACACTGATCCTTTATTCGATGATTTAACGGGCTACAATTTCAACAAATACAATTAGTAATGATGAAAAGTAGAAAGTGAAAGAATTCCACTCTTTCAGCACCCAGTTTAACACTTTACCTTTAAGTAATTCCTATCCATTGGAGTGACTAAGCGTAAACTGAGGGTGTCATCAGCATTTTTAATTAAGTTTACAACTTCTTCATGTGAAGCCCACTTTACATCAACATCGGATATCGTTACAATGAAGTCACCTTCTTTCACCCCACCGAACTAAAATAGAGTCACTTGTGTGATTGATTGAATTGTCCTTGCATCTTGAATGACTTACTTCACTCAGGGAATTAGGTTCCACTGCTGCAATGATAACAGGCGCGTCACCTCTAACGGAAAAACCAAAACCTTCCGTGGTTCTACCGCGATGGAGTTGTACTAATCTAGGTGCTGTCCAATGCCTTTTAGCAGAGAAGATTGCAATAGGTCCAAGACCTTTAAATAGGTCACTAACGCGATATTGTGCAAAGTCTGGAGGTGTTAATGATAACTGGAATTTGGTTGCAGCTGCAATCAAAGAAAAGAACCAAACTCAAGACGTTCCTACAATATAATGAAGTTCTTGGCAAGTTACCTTGAATTTGTGGTGGATCCAACAAATCCCTAAAATCATCTTCTGCTTCATACCCTGTATACGCCTGTAGGGCCAATCTGTGAGCAATTCTCAACATGGAAATTAACGCATGTTTTCCTTTCAGTTCCCTGCACATTCTATGTAATCTTTGTCCTTCTTCCTGCAATACTAACGCTTGTCTCAAATGCGCTCTTCCCAACAACCTCCTTTCCAATTCGTCCTTCGGCAAACGAATATCCAACTGCGTCGAGGCACTTTCCACATGCAAAAATTGCAATGTGTCTTTTGTCTGTGCTGACATATGCGCAGCCTCTTTGTGTAAAATCCCCATAGCAGCATGAAAATGCGCCATTCCAATGTGATATTCTCTCTTTACCTGTACCAACGCCGACCAACTGTAAGGAACATAGTCTTTCACCATCTGCATCTGGATTAGTTGATGTACGTGTTCATAACAATCCGAAAGCTGTGCTGCTTCCTGTGCCAGGTCAAAACACACGTCAATACATCTGTTGTCTTGTGACTGCAGCTCTAGCTTTTCTAGGAGACATTCTCTAGCTTGTGCTAACATAAGCTGGATAAACATCTCCAACATCTCAGGACCTAAATCCATCGAAGGCGCGTTTGTGAAATTCTCGTGGATATAACGGAAAGTCCCTGCTGCTCGTAGGAAACTGTCAACGGCAGAATCCAGTCCTTTGGCGGTGGTACGATCCTGCCGCGCTCCAATCTGTGTATACACAGCCCCCATGTTAAAGAGAACGCAGGCTTTTTCGAACGCGACCGTTCGTTGACATGATGGCACACCTGCAAAGAGTTAACCCAGATACGTTTAATATTTGCATCGTCAACATCCTAACAATTGTCTTCTCCACGTTTCATACAGACATACTCTTGAATATCAGACGTAATCAGACATACGTTGATGACGCTACTCGATGTTTATGCAAAACTTGACCTGGTTTTAATATGATTATGTTTGTGTTACCTGTGAGCGAGTCAAACCACTCGAAGTAAATTCCCAGTGATCTATCCGGCGGGAAGAAGCGGCGTTCGACGAAGTAGAGCTGATTGTAGTAGCGGAACAGTAAAGCGATACCAGAGCTGTCACGAAGTGGGGTTCGCATTGCTTGTCGAGTATCCATAAAATCCACAATTGAATCTTCATATTGATTGGCATCTTCACTATAGTGCTCGAGGATGAAGTCCTTGAAGGGATCACGGAAGTCGATTTCTTTTGTTTCCTTCAATCCCAGTGGAATCATTGGCATTATGGAGTCAGTACTAAGACAAAAAAATAAACAAACATAATTGAAGATAGGTTTGTTAATAGTTTCGCAAATGCTTTGTTAATGGTTACAACTATAAATTTAAGTGTTTGCGGTAAGAAGCAATAATAATAATACGATTTACGGTGCATAGTTTAGCAGAGAGTAATTACAATAAATTAATTATTAAATACAATTCACACGTAAACAATGGCGCCGGATAGTATACAACAATGATATTACTTAATTACATTGTCATTTTAGGCAATAGTAATAGGGTAAAAGGTTTCCGTTGAAAACCTAGATTAATTCACATAAGTGTGGGATACGAAGAGTTTTCGAACAATACTCTGTCTAAATTACTCACTTGTCATTTTGATAAATCTCCACTTGTGAATTGAGTTCGGCGAGCTGTTCCTTGAGCAGCTGAAGGTTCGAATTAACGAAGCTTAGCTCGAGCGCCACAGTCTCTTTAAGCTTGCGGTTGGTGGTTGCTTTGAAGAGGTTCTCGGCTCCAGCCCGCAAGCGCAGCTCCTTGTTGATTTCCTGGTTCAGCTTCGAGCGGCGATTCTGCAGCTTGCCACGGCACGTCGCTACCCGAGGATCCGAACCCTGCAAAATCAGCAAAAGAGCCATTAGAAACCCTCAGTTACCGGTGATCAACTTAAGATAAGCTTAATTACGAGTATAATCATGTCTCGCGATTGGCTGATGGTCTTGAAGCGTACAGTCTGGCGTTGCACCCACTTTAACATTTCGTGCGGCTTACATGCTTTAATTAACCCAAGTGGCAATTAGAGTGTGCCTACTTGTTTATCTATATTATGCGTTAGGCATCGCCTGTGTGCTGAGGTGAGCGCGCGAGCTAATTAAATTTCGTCTTTCGCGTGTTTCGAGGTAGGGTAGCGGCACGCCATCGCCGGCGTTATCTGCGGCGGCTGTGTCTTGTGGGAGATAGTGATTAGAACTGGCGACGTGCATCTTGCGGAAGCTGGCTACTGCTTGAAGGAAGAAGGTAGGAGATGATATGTGTGCTGCGAGAAGACTAAAGAAGGTGAGACGAGGCGTTTACTGTGTCGCGGTATATACATAGCGGTATACGGCGGAAACAGTTGCAACGCGCGAATGGACCGAATTTTTATCTCCACTTACATTCTTAATCGCCACATGGTTCATTACTGTGTTTACCGTTTGCCCATTCTTCTACTGAGAATCAAGTAACTGCTTTGGTTGGTTGATCTACTATTTAATTTCCTTCTCCATTGAATTATTTCGACGATGAACCATCCTAACTGAAGTAAGATGTTTAGTTGATTAAGAATAAACATATATTACGCTGTCTAAATTGATTTGGAATTGATTGAATAAGATTATGATTGCAATATGCTGTTTGAATCACCAGTTTAGTACTTACATTATATCACAAAATTAAATTTGCGGATTCTGCATTAATATCCTATATGCTTTGAAAAGGTTCAGGATACAACAACAATCCATGAATTGAAGATATTATAGAGCACAATTCTACTAATATCCAAATCCTGCAGAAGGTCTTTTTATATTATGCCAGTAAGTACAAGTATACTACTTTTCGTCTATTTTTATTTGGAAAAAATTGAAAAGTTCTACTTTGTTTTTCCCATTGGAAATAAGCTCGACAAAGCAGGTGAAAAATTATCATTCCATTTTCTCTGCCCTCTATTGATATGATTTCTAATACAATACTTAATTTGATGTTTGTATAAAAGAAGAATTACTTTCGCCTTTCCTCCTTAATGACTACTACCTGTCTACTAAGCCTAAAATCTACTAAGTCAAGTCAATGAATTACATTCCACAAGACTTCTTTCTGCGCTAAATGCGCAGATCACATTCAGAGCACAGTAATTGCATAAACAGTGTTTACGCACGAGTGTGCAACTTCCTTGCGTGCATCAAGAGCAGATACAATCACCGCACTGATCTCAAATCAACGCTACCAACGCCTAATTGATAATCAGAACATTTACTCGCAAATTTCCGGGCTATTGGGGCATGCGAAATTAATCACAACGCCACATTACCCACATTCCGCACCGTGTACACGTTACAATGATTGAACATATTCAATATCACCTAATCGGATTATTCCAGGCTAAGGCTATTACCTAACATTGAAGATAACCATTCACCAGAATATAAATCAATCAACGGATGAAGAAATCGTGGAGAAGTCACGTAGACTAGTTTTTCTCTTTATTATAGAGATTAGTTGGTATCCCAGTTTAGTAACGTTATACATGTTTTTACTTTGCAAGAAATTAGTAATTTTTAGTGGGACTTATTTTGTGGTGGCTGCAAATCAATTTGAGTTTCACATGCGGTTAATTTGATTTACGTTGATGGTTACACGAGGTTATATTTTGCTTAAGTGTTTCTATAAATAGAGATGATGAAATAGTGGGATTTAACAATGTATTATTTTGGAAAACTAAGGATTTTAGCTTATGGTATAAGCTTGATTCGACAGACTGTTATAATTACAATAAGTTATATAAAATTGGAGGAAAGGAAACAAGCGGTTGTTGAATTAGTTGCAAAGAATTAATTTATTTGATATTATTTTCAATTAAAGGAAGAATGCCACTGCGTGTTTGACAGCATTTTTCTAAATATTCTTTTATGTTTTTCTTAAATTGAAATAGTGACATAATCAAAATGAGAATTCCAACCTTTGGTCTACTTATTGTAAAACAATTTATTTATTAAATGGTAATTTAGATATTGATTTGTAATTAATTACTGTCCATTACTACATCTAAAGTATTCATAGAATTATTAGTATCTGATTTAATTTAGGATCCAAATTAGAAATAGTATTGCAATGTTTTCTGCCAGCTTTGGAGAATGCAATCAAACAACTGTTATCCTCATTGCTTTTTCCACAAGTCATCAACCACAACACCATTGAATAACATCTGCGAACACAAATCACAAAATTAAATTTGAAATAATGAAATTAAATTATACCCAGCACGTTCAACACCTGTATCACTCTTGTTTCAATCAGACGATATAAAATTACAAGTAATGAATATATGACCATAAAATAAAATTGAAAGCAGGTCATAAAGTTAGCGTATTCATTTGATTTTACGAGAATATAAATGTTGAGGAAGTTTCAAGCGATGTAAATTTAAGAAATTGAAGTATGTAGAAATTTAATCGAATTAAAACTATTACATTTAAGTGCATTCTTTAAATTTTACTCCCAACTTCTTTTCCTGTGAAAGATTACAAGTCATTCGCTTTCTAATTCCCTAAGCCACACTAACTTCCTCATTGTCCACTTCACAATCAGTGAAACCGCAATCAAAACTCCATCTTGGTATGGCAAAACACTCAGGGATTGATAATTAACAAGCGAAAGTTCCATATTCATATGTTGATCTTAATGAATACAGTAATGCTCAGGAACATGCTTGAATTGCTGTTGAGTAGGCATTAAGTAAGGTATGATAGTCATTATGCTACTCTCCATTAGCTTTATCATGTCGATCTTGGCCACAACCTTGTCGTTAAACTGCTAACATCTCTAAAATACAGCCTCATTAGCGGCCAGATTTCCAGACTCTGTGATTTGCAATTTTCACAAGCAATTTCGTACCTGCCTGCAGTTGCAGTACCTGTAACAGTATGGTATCTTCATATGTGTTTGGGTATGATCACGTATATCATGAGAGTCATGTGTTCGCACGCGAGGTGCAGTCGAATGCATGCGAGTACAGTTAGGGCCTGCAGGTTTGCTCTGCGACCCGTTAAAATCTACACCAAATATGCTGCAATCAGTAACTGGTGCATTGGCGAAGTAGGAATCTTGAGATGTTGAACTGTTCGGTTCGTTGGGTGGGTTGGTATTGCGGAAGAGATGGGTTCAGTGCTTTCGGTACAAAGTGCCGAAGAAATGTGAGAGACTTGATGGTCGGTGAAATTCAAAGAGGAAAATCTTGTAGATGATTATAGTTAATTTTTTTAATTGGCTTATGCGTTTTAGATGGATTTTAGTAACTGTGGAGCAAATATTTATGAAATATTGAAGAAATTTATTCCACCAAACCTGTTTCCTCCGTGACTACGCTTTCAAAATGACGGAAATATCAACAAAAATATATCAAATGAATGAATTAGCTTGCATTCTATATTTTTGTCCTAAATTAATAAACTATAAAGGAATAAACCCATATACCATCTGTTCGGCATTTCTGATCATGAATTTGGATAACTTTTCCGAATTTTAAGTTGAATCCTACTAACGCAGTAGAATTATTCCAAAATTCCAAAGCAATGAATTCATGTCTTGGAATTGCTTTACAACTATCCGACATTTAATAAAATTGCCTTAATCCATCACAAAATAAACCAAGCGACATTATCATTGAATCTTTTCATCCTTAAAAACCCCATTTGGAAAGAATCAACAATATCTACTGCAGATTATAGAACATCCGCTCCATTTTGTTCACAGCACAACTCTAGTTTTAGTTGTACTTCTTTCTTTCCTCGAAAAAATCTCGCAAGCTGCGTGACCAGCCAGTTAGTCCACTGAAACAACCGTAGCCCAGATAAGATCCCACTTTCTTTCGATTTATTAGCCAACCGCAAACGCGCGTGACAATAAGCACGATATACCCGCAGATACAGCAATACACACTTACATTGCATTTACATCAAAGTATCCGCAGGTGTGGCCTAACTGAGTTCATTTTTTAATGCTACACTCACCCAAAACTTGCACATTCTTCTTTTTGATAGCTTCTGATCTTTAGGCATTCTCCGAGAATTCATTTATTTGCGTTCTGATCATTCACGCGGATGGTCCTACCATGAAGATGAGAACACACGCAAAGCGACAATCAACATGCGCACAACAGTGATTAATGACGACAAATTCTTACATTTTGCATTACAAATATCCCGCTCCTGTGCTGCCTGTCTCGAATGCCGGATAAGCCTACATAGCATGCGACTACACGGCCCAGGAATTTCTAGGCGCAAAAATCCTGCAAATGTAATGTAAGTAATGTCTATGCCACTGCTGTGCCTGAGGAGTTTCCTTTCCTTGCCATTAGTATAAAATTAACTAAGACACACCTCAGAGCGGAGCTAATTAAATGAATTAATTGGTGTGTAAAATCGAATGACCTGCTATCCAGTACGCTAAATCTTAGTTGATTTCTTATTGGCTGATCTCCGTCGTGGAATTGTGGAAATGTGGAGTAAACTACAACGTGGCAGGAAGTTGAAACCGGTGCACAAATATAGGCGGAAAACGAGAAAGTCCGAGACTTATAGCAATAAAAATATGCAAAAATAGTGTGTAACTAATGCAAAAATAATTGAGTATGATATTGGAGGATGCAGCAAAGTGTATGATGTACAAAGAAAATGTCTGTACATGAAGCAGGGATATTATAATGCTGATTTCTATATAGGAGTTCGCTTTTAGAAGAAAAATACAACATCCGTCAATTGAAAATAACATAGTACTGCAGAGGATATTCACTTCTTATATGTTGAAAGACAATGTTGCATTTACCATTAAGACACACCTGAATACAGTTTTATTCCTCTCCCCTTCAACTCCAGACCATTAAGCCATTCGCATTAACAAATATTTAAATGCAATATTTTACACCCACATGGAAATATTTAAATTCCTATAACACTAATATACATAAACAGTACCTATTCTTGCTGATGTGATGAAAAGAAAAAGTAAAGTCTTTCTCTTTACATTCTCCCATTTTCTCGCGCTTATCTCGACCAAACATTTGGTCTTGCGCACATTTCTTCGGATATTTTTACAGCTTCTTTTTATTCCTTCTCCAAAGAGGTGCGAAGTAAAAGCATTGAAAACGAATCGAAAGCGTTTGATTCAAATGCAGGTCTGCCAAGACTTTGCGCTCGTTATTATGATTCGTAATTGACTATTATTTAAATGATCACTTTATGTGTTTGAACTGCTTCCATTCATACAATCGTACATTCGAAAGCAAGTGCTTCAGATGGTGCAGTTGGAACTGAATCATACAAACGTTGAAGGGTTTTATGATCTTCATTTGCAGAGGAAACGAAAGTTGTTGGTGCAAAACTGTTTCTGTTGGAAATGCATTATTTGAAGAGGAAACTTTGATTGGTTTGTATAAATTGTGAGTTTGATTTGAATTTTGGTGCTATTGAAGATTTCCAATACAATTCTTAGTGCTAAAAAGCAGAATTTGAAATAAATGTTTGATTAAGATTCCAAGTTCTTCTATTTTTATAAGAATCCTAGGTTTTAATCCCGTTCTTCTTTCATCCCTTTAATTTATTTTAAAATCATAGACGTTTAATTACTAAGCATATTTCTTATTACAAAGAAAGTACAACTGCAAAAGACTTCTATGGCTTTACTTATGTCTAAAAGCCATGTAATTGGATAATAATGCAATGATATGGATTTATTCTAATTTATTGGATTAACTGTACTTGTATTCTAACCTGAAATATATTAAGGAGTTTTTTTCAAATTTCCTTCTCAATTACATTTTCGCTCCCTATCCAAAGTATAAGTGTGCAAAATTACTTATACTTCTCAAGATAATATCCACTTCAAAGTTTAACAAATCCTTACATGTAACGCATCCACCTCACTTTATACCTCCCATCCTCATCCTGAATGCTCAGTAATAAGCCAAGCAATCGGAGGTGACTGACCACCTTCGCGCAATTTCCTCCATTGCGCGGTCATCGCATAAGATCTTCGTGCTACACGTTGCTCTTCATATATTGTTCTTGTGTTCTTGTTATGCTCCTTAATTTCTAGCAGCTACGTACTGTCCATTGTTGTATTGCGTTTACGTAGGCAAAGTCGCCGCCAATTTTTCTCTTCACGCCACAGTGCGTCTTGCTGTAAATTACGTCGCGATGCAAATCGATTGCGCATTAAATCAAACAAGACGCGTGGTTAGCATTGATGCGCTTTACGAATGCCGGCCCACAGACTTTCTGAGCTTTGGGTATTGGGCTTGGTTTTTTTTTAAATAGGAAGCCAAAATACGGTTGACGTGAAAGTACTTTACGAGCGCGAAATCTGCAAATTGCCACGAGGCGTGCACACGCAACCGCACGCTTTGTGGCACAATGCGGAAATGATAATCGATGCCTTTATTGTTATCTCTCAATGAGATCATTTAATGACTTGCCTGTGATTATAATATTGTGATTATCTAATTGGCTGAGCATTTTCGTAATGGTCAAGTAAAAGCTGCAATCATTATGTAATTATCTTCATTCAGGATTGTGCTTGGTTTCCACAAATTTTATCAACGATCATATAACAAATTAATGTTAACGTCAACTCCACTTTATAAGAACATCTTTAATTGTATTTGTATTAGATATTTTTGGGTTGCAATAAAATGTTTAGGTTTTTTTTCTGAAAAATCTTAACCTCCCGAACCAACATTCCAATTCATTACCAGATAATAAATATGGTTTTCTATGGGTCAGATTTGCAACCTTGTTGGTTGCAGACTTTTACAATAAGAACAATAAGAATGCTTCTTATCTTCGAGCAATAAGATAAATGGACTTTTTCCTAAATGGACTTAAAGTAAAGAATTTTTCCACTAAAATCTCTAATTATCTACATCATACTAAATCAAACTTCATTTTATGACTCACCATGCCTCTAGACCAATTGCGAATTATCCTCCTCTGATGAGCTAGTTACGTCAATTAACTCTCCAGCTCCTGTGCATTGCAAATATCATTTCATCAAGTCTTCTCCTTGAAGGTTACTTACTAGTAAATTGCGCTTACCAATGCCTACTACCCATATTCAATTCACTTGACTCTCTCCATTCTGCATGTCCGTGTTTAATGGTAATAGACGTTTTACCCGATAGACATGGACATGTGCGCAGCATTAACTTGAATAATTGCTTGCCCAAGAACTAAATCAACGATCCAATCTAAGTTCATTTTTACACTCTCTTTAAGGTTAAGCTAGATTGTAATTATTGTCGTGGCAGAGAGTAATCTAGTGAATACAATGTTTAGAACGTTTGTTGCAACGTAAGTATGCGAATTGCGCATTTGAGCTACTTATATTTCAAGTCGTTACTGCTGCGAGTGAAAGCTGATAGAAACCGATTTGTTTTATTTTGTTGACTCAGAGCCGAGAGTTTGAGTCTTGGGTTAAAAATGGAGATGTTTTTTTCGTCGAATGAGATGAATGAGAAAGGAAATTCATGAAAAATTACTTGTCTTATATATCAAGTTCAAGTTTATAATGTTAGACAACTTTAAACAACATCAGCATGAAATAACATTTTAAATTACAATCGGGAAAACAATTACGCATTTTATGCGTTTAAACTAATCACAAATCAGCCATTTAATCAGCGTATGATTGCAGCAAGTGTTACGAGCAGGTGCCACATAGATAGTTGGCTTTAATTGCGCTTTGTTAAATTTAACGACCACTATTTTCGGTCCCGCTTGAGTTCCAGCCGGGAAATAGCCATACGAATATTCATGCCGAGCAGGCAGCCGGGAGTTGCTTGAAAAACTCGCCACAGACACCAGAAGGAGAAAGAACAAGACAGACTGCTGCTGAAAGTTGTGTTGTGTTGTGAAGCGTTTTGTTCGATGGCGCATTAATTAATTATTTATTCATGAAAGTACAGCGGCGCATCAAACAGTGCACGATGGGTGAACAGTGACCCAAGTTGCAAACGAACGGCGAGCGCAAAAACGACAAGCACGGTCATGTTTCATGTGTGCCAAGGTAACGAGCACTTAGTATTGTGAGATGAGCGAGAACTGAGAGTCTGCAATTTCAATGTTATTCAGGGCAATTCATTAGAGTGGATTAATACGATTGCAACATTGCAACAATGAATGAGGTGCATCATTGTGTTATTGTTGGCAATCAATAAAGGGATCATTGGAAGCCGATTCTACTGTTTTACAAAGAAATCAGAAACTTTGGAAATTGTACTTGCATATGAATTAATGCATTAACTAACAAAGCAATTTATATTAGTTTTAGATTGTTTTAGTAAAGAAAAAACTTCGATAAAATTAAACTTAGCAAGAATCTTCTCGGCCTTATTAAAAATCATGGTTTTAAAGTTTTAACTTTTTAAAATCATATTGCAGCCTAAAATACCCTCAAAAATATAAACATGTAAATAAAAACATTTGCATTTTCATATTTCTCTATCATTCTATGTCATTTGTAATCAGTACATTTAGTATCCCCAAATAAATATTTTTAAAGTTTAACAGAGTTTAAGTCTCATCGGAAAATAAAATCAATATTTGCATACTTGCGGTAAGGTAATCTCCGGTAGCAGCAACATATCCAATGCAAAATGCAAATCCACCTGATAAACCCGCAATAATCACGCAAAAAAATCACTCAGAAGCGATAAACAAATTGCAGTATCATGCTAATTTTACTTTTCCACAGTCACTCAGGTTCATGTCACTGTTGTCGTTTCTGTCAACACCCAGATCGCTCAGATTGTCCTGTAATATTTGTATTCGAAATGTTTTTGGAGGTTTGCGCTCTTCTAAGTTTGCCGACAACGCGACGCAATGCCTTCGACAGCTTGTCACGACAAGAATGGTGAAGAGGGGTCCGCGTTGGCCCGAAGAACTCTACGAACTTCTTTGCCGCACCGAGTTCTTCGCGTAGTGGGGCCTCGAGCAAAAGCAGTGCTCACTGGAGTGTAGTATAGAGGGATACAGAGGTGGAGAAATCTAAAAAGGAAGTGGATGGACTTGGTGAGATGGGTTTAGGGAAAGTTGGTGCAGAAGAAAATTCGAATATGTTGTTTATTCGTGGTGGTAAGGCAAACAAATTAAGAAAATCCAATGAGATTTAGTGATTGAGATTACTTTAGGTGGTTTTGAGAACACTTGGTAATTATATTTCGTAATTGCGGCCAACCGAAAGCTATTAGGTCGAAACAATAGAGCTAATGGTACTGGAATTACGAGCGTTTTGCGTTATTTTAGGTTTACTTGCAAACAATTTTGAAATTAAACATTTCCGGACTGTTCTCTGCAATTTTCTAATATTTATCATAGTAAATAATTGTTATGTGTCCAGTCTTCTCATCTAAAATGTACTTAGTTTGCTAACCATTCCTGGTGACAACAAACATTTCCATCATTGTCACCTTCATCATTCAGGTCGCCAACATTTCATTAGTTCACAACCAACTCCAAATTGAACGGCACCTGGAGCATTACGACAACTCCACTTATTTAAGTGTCATCTATCAAGTTTAATTTGTTCCTGAACTCTAAGCAATACGCACAAAGCAAGGATTAAGTACTTCTTCTTCTAACTTGTGACTATTTCTCGATAATGGATATTGTACAGATTGTACTCGTACAACTCAGCCTTTACTTGTAAAGCAATTTTACATCAACAGCAAAAACGCAATATTACCTCGAATTCGATTCTATACAATCATGTATTCCAGTAATTTATGCCATGTGCATTTAGATAAATAAAATGAGAATTTAATTAAATGCGCTGTTCATATATCATTGAAATTGAAAGAAAGTCTAGTGGCAAATAGCTTCGAATCAATCAAACCTTGCGTTTCTTCTTTGAATTGTCTAGGTTTCTTTGATTTTAAATACAATGCTTTAGAGTAAGAAACTTCTGTTTTGTATTAAAGTCTTACTAAGATTTAATGTGACACGATGCATTGAAAGTCGATTTTTTGTGAATTTAAAAACCAGCGAGCAGGTTTTCAACGGAATGATGTTGGAGGTGAAATTTTTTTAGTGAGGTCAGATGTTAAATGAACCTACAAACTATAGTGGAACCAGTAAAATTCAAATGGAACCAGTTAAAGATGATCATGTTACTAGGTCGCTGCTAAAGACAGCAAATTTTCCGGATGTACATTTTTATGTTTGTTGACTTTATGCTTTCAAACTTGTTATTTTGTGCAGCAGAAGGAAAAGCTCCAACTTTGCACTATTAAAACTGTTATCGCTGAAATCCACTTTACTTGAGATAAGTGACTTAACCCAGAATTATTTAAAACATTTGAAAGAACTGAAGTAACTGTAGTAAATTAAAGTACGTAGTATTTCACGTTAATAATAGACATTTAACCATCGAAAATCACTTCGATGAATGTTTCCTTCAATAAAATCTCTTCTAACCGATCACACCAAGCCACATCTCAATCCACACATATGAAGATTGTCGCAACGGTACATTTAATTATGCGCTTACTTAACGTCTTAATTAGGCGCAGTTCTCGCATCACCAATCGGTCGTGATTCGTCGAGCAGAAGAGCACAATAGATCGTGATTATTTTATTTACACGCCATACAAGCATTCATTATTACACATTAATTCGTTCCAAGAGGGTTCACCAGTCGGCCCAGCCGGTGCCATTGCAACATTAATCACTTCCGTATTGCGCGTAGATCGTGACGATGGATGCAAATTTGACGCAGTTTTTTGCCACCTGCGACGAGGATGATCGCGTTCCTAATGGGAGCCTTGAAGTGGCAACGTTCAGCGTGCTCGTTGCATCTAACAACGGGTTCTTCAAGAGAGGATGCTTGTATTTTTGTGCAGATTGCATAATAGACAAGAAAAATACGAGCCAATTGATATTGTTTCTTGGTTTTATAAAATTAAATTGGGTAATCTTATATTATGCAGTTA